>JAKKIA010000051.1:0-249245 GCA_030763345.1 Mythimna separata
TACTGTTGTAAGTTTGCAGACATTAATTATTTTCTGTTTTGATTTACTGAACATTTATCAACTTTCGGTTTATGCACGAATTAATGTATTATACTCTTTACTGTACACCAAAACTACAATATTATTATAGGAAACTTTGCTAAATCAACCAAAGCTTGTGATGATCGCATGCGAATTCATACGTGTGAACTCGCCCTAATAGTATCATTGTTTTTTCTTCGGAAAATTACGGTTTACGCAACTACCATAGACAAATCAAAAGACGCGGAAGCCAATTCTGTTCTATGTTGGAAACATTTTGTTTTTGGTTAGTTCGTCGTGGAAAGCCGGGCAGAGCAGTCGTGTACAATGTCCGAAACTTTTAAACTTGGTGATCTTGTGTGGTATGTATTGAAATTCGGAGCTAATTAAAGCTTTCAGTGATGATTAAAAGATTCCAGTGTTAATAATACATAAAATATGTTTGTTTCAGGGCCAAGATGAAAGGATTCAGCCCTTGGCCCGGCAGGGTAAGACGCCTTCTTTATTACTTTTGAAGTTAAAAATAATAAAATACTAATTTTCTCTCAGTAAATATCATTGATCAAAATTGTAAACAACTGTTGGAGCGTTTGTTGATGCAATTGACAGATTAGATTCACGTAATTATGGGCGGGAAAATTTCTTGATAAACGGGGAGTGCTTGGCTGTAAATGCTGCGTGGCTGGGGTAAAACGCCGAAGAAATACTAAAAATATCACATAGTTATAGCAACTGAAGCTGTCAGAGTTGATAAACAAGTTGAGAAATGTCATAATAGTGGTAGAAAACATTGACCCTAATTCTGGTTTGTGATGGTTTTCAGGTAGCCATTCCCACCCCGGAGCTAAAGCCACCCAAGAAGGCGATGAACGTGCAGTGCATTTACTTCTTCGGAACAAATAACTAGTAAGTACTTTATATTCCTAATGTAAACAACAGTAACTGATAAGGTTCAGTGGTCAGGTAGCATTATCTTTGGCTTCATTTATCTCCTGTGAAAAATTTGTGTCCTAACTTGTGATACACATACATGTGTTTATTAAAGTTTTAGCTCTATAAATGAAAATTGGTTTTGTCTGGAATTTAAAATTTTTGATGCATTGAGATATTTTTTCAATAGCAACACCCATTAATAGCCTAAGACAATCCCAGTTTTTACTATGGTTTTTAATTTCTATGTAATTCTGAGAAAAAGAGAGAAAGGGAACAGAAAAACTACCCAATTATATTCTGAATGGAAACAAAAAACCTGAATGAAGTAAATTATTAAAAGAGAAACATTGCACAGATAACATACTACTCAGTGTTACCTACCTGTCCCTACCATCTTAGCTTATTCAGTGCCAAGAACTTAGGAGCCAGGTAGTATTTTATTCGAAAATCTTAAAAAAATTAAGTTGGTTTACTAAGCATACTTAGTATTCCATATAACAATGACTTGGGAGGTGGGTTGTCAGAATACAAGCAAATTATCATAAGTTATGGGCATTCAAAGTGTTAGTTTAATTTATTATTAAATAAAACTAGCACTTTTTTATGCATATTCACACAAAAGGTCTTTAAAATTAGCTCAAAATAGTATTCGGCTTTCAGAAATAAGACTATTTTTAAAAAGAACTGTTTATAAATTATTATTAAAAAAACACTTTTGTATTCATGATCATACAAAAGTCTTTAAAATTAGCTCAAAATAGTCTTTCACTTTCAGAAATAACACAATTTTTAAAAAGAACTGTTCATAAAATATTATTAAAAAAACACTTTTGTATTCATGATCATACAAAAGTCTTTAAAATTAGCTCAAAATAGTCTTTCACTTTCAGAAATAAGACAATTTTTATAAAGAACTGTTCAGACTGCTCAGTCATCATTCTTCGAAACTAATAGATCAACACACATAATTATATAAAAAATAGAGTTTTTGGCTGTTTCAATGATGTCCTGATTTAATTGAATAATTTTGTATGGAAACATACCTATTATTTGATTTTTGTACTATGTTTATCTTCTGAAAATATGTATTTGGAAATATTATTTTTTGAAAAATAACTGGTTATAGTGTTTGTCTATGACAGTAAAATTAAAATCATTTCTTAAATCTTTAAGTTGAGTTTGTCCCATACTGATTGCAATGACAATCTTCTTCTTGCCGTTATCCCCATATTACTTGTGTTAGACACAACACGTTTTTTTCTTCCATTCTGTCCTGTCATCCGTCACACTATCACTAACTCCTTTTTCTTTCATATCATTCCTCACACAATTGTTATTGCAAAGGCAATACTGAAACTTATAAAAGTAAATCAGAATAATACCACATGTTTCTGAAAGTATGCAGTCTGAATTTTTATTTATGGGTGCATTCACAATCATTTAATCTCTCATACACAGAACTGGAACAATGGTCTGTATCTGCAGACCATACAAAACTTTTGTTTGAAACAGTAATCAAAGTTAGATAATTTTCATTTAATGAAGGCAAATAACGAACAGAAGTGGGTTTTAGTCAGTAAGAGTCTGACAAGTCCTCCTGCTACGCTCAAAAGGGAGACGTCTTATTGAAGATTTTCTAACTTAGAAACAAAATACTTGCACCAATTCCACACCCTTTTCTCATGGGGATAGAGAGAAGCTATAAAACGCCACTTGCTACAATCTTAACATAAAAAATTTTCTTTAATGAAGGCAAATAAGGAACAGAAGTGGGTTTTAGTCTGACACACCCTCCTGCTCTGCCCAAAAGGGAGAAGTCATATTTATGATTTTGTAACTTAAAAAAAAATACTTGCACCAATTTACACCCTTTTCTCATAGGGATAGAGAGAAGCTATAGAACGCCACTTCATTACAATCTTTACATACTTAAAACAATCATAATTTAACCACCGTAACTGTCCTACTACATACAAAAGCTTCTTCTCACACAGAGAAGAGGTCTAGAGGGCTTTGCATTGATAAAGAAGATAGTTTATAACAATTTTAAATCATGGTCCAAAGTGCAGTGTTACAATGCCTACTAGGGCTATTCACATCTGAAAGAATTGCTGTGGCCTAAGAATGCAAACGGTAAATGAAGAAACATAGATGGGGTTTAGTAAGGAAATATCTGACAAGCCCTCATGTTCCACCTTAGAGCAGAAGTCTTCTTAAATTGCTCATTAAAAAAAATATATGACTACAGCGTGCAGCAAAAATATTTGAGATACTAAATATAGACTTGAGAACCTCCTCTTTCCCGCAGAATTTTATAGGTTTAATTTTATAGTGTAATTTTTATGCAAGCTTTAGGCAAGCGTACACCGAGCGTATAATGGCGAATTCGCCTTGTTGCATTAAGCCCGCTTATGTATCACTAGTGGACATAGAATTAAAATAAATAAATAATATGCGTCCGTGGACGTGGCCCTAAGCAGTGTTCCATTGAGTACAAAAACAATCACTATGAAGCTGAAGAAGAAACTTAAAACGAGTTTTTCTTTTCTTACTGACAGACCACTGATTCTTTCAAAATTCAACGTAGCCCCAGAAAGCGATATGATTGAAAAAAGCTCTCTTAGTTAAAAGACGAGTTCACAATTTTCGAGAATACTTTCCACAATGTTGTTGAAGAAAATATGCAAAATTTTAATTATATTTCGAATAGCTTCAGATTATCATGCATATTGAATTATCTACTTAATTTTTTTCTACTGTAACGGCTTTAAATCCCTCCCTCTCCTGTTGAAACGCAATCATCTTTTGAAAAATAGTTACTCACATACGCATATTCTTTAATTTGATTGTGGCCATAGACGACCGAGCTTGGGCTCAAACTATTCTTCCCATCCGTGTCCCCCGAGCGTCGGCGTCCGCAAAACGACTGCATGAGTTCACGGCACTGAAGAATTAGTCCGCCTTAGGGCCCTCGCCCACGGCGGAGCAGAGGAGCTTGTGGCTAAATAATAACAGCCGCACAGGTCGATCTTCAAGGTTAAGCAACGGGTGCCTAGGTTGGTCTGTGGATGGGTGACCATCTTAACATAACGAGTTTCCTCCGTGCCTCGGAAAGTACGTTAAGCCGTTGGTCCCGGCTGTCATTTGGAGATCTTTGGCAGTCGTTACGGATAGTCAGAAGCCAGTAAATCTGACTCCAGTCTTGCCATGAAGTACCGTGTTACCCCAGTTAATGGGTTGTGGAGGTCTGGTAGGCAGCCGCTCCTCGTAAAATACTGGTATTCAGCTAAATCCGGCTTGACTGGAAGCCGACCCCAATATAGTTGGGAAAAGGCTAGGCAGATGATGAGGGCCCTCGCCCACGGCAACTTTTTGTAGCGCTGCTGACGCGCGTTTCGTAAACGCACGACAGCATCGATACTAACGCGCGTTAGTCGTATTTGCAACGCGCTGCAGAAGCGATGCTAACGAGCGACAGTATCGCAACAGTAACGCTGCAAAAAGTTGCTGTGGGCGAGGCGTCTTATTCCGCCTTCGTACATTTTTTTTTCTAAAGTTTAATAAATAAATAAAGAATATCCAAGAAGTTATAATACTGATTGATTTTCGTGTGCCGTGCTTCATCAAGACTTGCCCGAATTACAATCAGTACAACAACCATCATCCCAGAGAAGGTGGAATGAGTCGCTCTCCAAAGTAGTTCAAGAAAATCTGGGGGGGTGAGACCACTACCGTTGTTGACCATGGGCACCTTTATCGACAATTCTACTTTCCACCTCACTAAGCCTAGACTTAGCGCTTCCCAGTATTCTCATTGCTGACTTCGTGGCGAAGGTGTCTACAGCTTCCGTCACAGTCGGTCATGCAGTCGGGTCGCGGCGCGGGTGGCAAAGCCTGCAAATATGTGCTTGAAAACAATTTAGGAGAGATATATTCTTCTTCTTCCTGCCGTTAAGCCATATTACTTAGGGTCGGTGCAACACGTTTTCTATATGTTATTGAATTAAAATGAATAACATTTATGAGAGAGAGAGCAGTGGTGGCCCAGTGGTAACTACTCCGACTTGTAAGTCAAACAGAGCTAGGCGCACTTTGTGTAATTTATTTGATCTCTGCTGCTCTCAAAATGGTGAATCTTCAGGAAACCGGCATATCCAAGAACAAAAAAAACGAAGATATGTGACATCCACCAATGCGTACCGGGCCCACGTGGTAGATGACGGTCCATCTAGAGAGGAGGCCAGAGTCCCAACAGTGGTAACATTACAAGGCCAATAATGCTAATACATGTATGACTTAGCTTCATCTCCTAAACGGTTGATGGGTTTATAGGTAAGCGTTTATGTTTGCTAGATACAGCTAACTGTGGTGACATCACTAAACGTATAAAGCTTACATGTGACGCGTTACTCGGACGGTTTTATTTTTCAATAAAACTTCTTGATTACTAATTTATTAACTTGTAGAATTTAAGCCATTAATTGCCGTCTAAATATATATTTCTATCATTCTTAGCTCATATTATAGCATTTTTTAATTTTGTATATTGTTAAATTTGTATATTCAATGCACCTTTTTATGGGAAATTGGTGTCACTATTTTTGAAACATGGTGAACACGTTATAATCACCAATAAAATAAAAATAATAAAAATATACACTACTGTTCAAAAGTTTACGTAAGGAAGCACATTAGTTTTTCATCAAAATAAAACATCGCCGACAATCATCGTCATCTTCCTGCCCTTGGCTAACACGGGAGTTCTTGGGGTCGGCTAGTTCAGGGTTCCGTACACAATGGGTTAAACCGGACTTTATTATTAAGACTCCACTTTTCGTCCATCTGTCTGTCTGCCTGTCCGTCCGAATTTCTGTCACCAGGTTGATAAGTTTTTCATCCGTCTTTTTTTTGTACCACAACATGCAATACTATTAGAGATCTTATCACGGACTGGTAGATTTATTTTTTTTAATTTGGTGCGTATAGTAACATATCGCTGTTTCATAAATCCTGATTTGATTCGGTGCGTTATATCTACGTCTACCTTGCGATCCTCTTGGACAAGCGACCAGAGGTACAGAAAGTGGGGGCAAGATCGGTGAATACGTTCCGGCGAGAGCTAAAGGCCTATGGCCTGAAAACACCGCCGAGATCGCATAAGTATTTAGTTTTGTTGCTGCTCAATTTTAGGGTAATGCTCCAGTCTTTGCCATCACAACACTACTCTACTGCAAGCTCGAACAATAAGCTACCTTCAGCAAACAGCACAATGTCATAGGCAAACAGCATACACCATGGAGCCTTTTCCAGGAAGTATGTCGGGCTTCGTAGTCGGCCTTGGGTACTATATTGACTACTCGACTGAACATCGCTCAAATCAACTGCTTATTGTGTCCGGGCCCATCTTTCTCCTTAAGAATGGATCCATCGGCTGCCTCGTGAGGTTTTGTTCAATCTTATGAAATAATCTAAAACAGTTAAGTCAGAATACACAATAAACCTACAGCGTAACTTCATTAAATTGCTTTGTAAACGGAAATGACGCTAAACTGCATTACAAATAAAGACGGCGATGAATGATACGACCAAGAGGTGTTGCTGGTAGAAATCCATAACTAGCATACATCTACCTAGCCCTTTCCCAACGATATTAGGGTCGGCTTCCAGTCAAGCCGGATTTAGCTGAATACCAGTATTTAACGAGGAGCGGCTGCCCACCCGACCTCCACAACCCATTAACTGGGATAACACGGTACTTCATGGCAAGACTGGGGTCAGATTTATTGGCTTCTGTCAATCCGTAACGACTGCCAAAGATCGACAAATGATAGCCGGCTTAAAGTGCTTTCCGAGGCACGAAGGAAACTCGGTATGTTAAGATTGTCACTGGTCACCCATCCACAGACCAAGCTTGGCAAGCGTTGCTTAACTTTGAAGATAGAGCCATGCGGCTGTTATTATCTAGCCACGACGATTGATAAAGGGGAAAAGTTCTTTACGATTCGCCACTATCAATGTTTCAGATTCAGGTTTTGGCATCCAATAGACATGTGAACGCTGTTTTTGATCGTTTGTCACGAGTAAAAACGTGATGTAGATACAATGTTACTATTAAACAAAGTGGCAGTAACGCCATCATTTGGGAGTGTTTTGGCAATAGTAAACCCGGAAATCTTGTGAGGACAACTGGAAAATACGGCTATAAGAAAATTCTTAAAGATTCCGCCATACCGGTAAATTTCATTAGACCTTTTTTTGGGGTGGGAAATGATTAAATTAATTCTCCCGTTTAGCTATACTATTCTCTAAAAGTCATTTTCATGGCGACGAGCTCGACGTCGAGACAGCCGTCAAACGGCGAACGCAAATGTATGAAGAACTGTAATTTTCAATTGTGCAATGAACAATGACAGTTCTTCATATAGCTCATCGTCATGAGAATGACTTACGAGAATAGCACCGCTGAGCCTAGCAAAAGCGAATGCCAGAGTTACTGGCTAAAACTCACCTGTGTTCCTTCAGTGCCTTTTTTCACTACAGGGCCGCGGTAGCTGTTTGGAAAAATCCTGTAGCTCATCATTGAGATGAGCTCCTGTAGCTCATCATTGAGATGAGCTACAGGATTTTCCTAGGATTTTTTTTTCTGGTAGTGGAGTCATCAGAATGACTTCCCGCTCTTGGGCGGAGCGGGAGGGTGTGTCAGACTCTTACTGACTAAACCCCTACCCCGTTCCTTCGTTGCCTTCGATCTGGGGGGACTCTGTGTCAGTCTGTGTCAACCTTTCGGAATACCCATGTTCCCCAGAGGCTTCGGCCCTGCCGGGCCCCTATAGTTTGCTGACATCTCCTTGAGGCGCGCGTGGAACAGAAGGCTCCGTTGACGACTGGGCTCGGTCCAGATTATTACCAGACTGCCGAACCCGCGCCTACGGGGGTCGGAAATTGGGATCGGGATCTCGGCGGCGGCGGCGTGAGGACCGTTCCCTCACGCGCTCGCGGTCAGCAGACTCCTTGACAAGCATTACTGCTTCGCAGAAGGAGGCGACCGCCTGCCACCCCTCCTCGCTCCGGACCATGGCCTGAACCAGGGCCCGGTGCGAGAGGTCGCCGCCGTCGATAGCCTCCATAAGGACACGGCGGTGCTCCGCCCAAGCGGGACACACCTCAACCGTGTGCTCCACCGTATCCTCCGGGCGGTCCACACAGTGGCGACACCCGGGCGTACTCTCCTGCTTGATCCGATGCAGGAACCTCCCGAACTTACCGTGTCCAGTGAGGACCTGCGTCATACGGAACGAGAAGACGCCTCGACCTCTTTCCAACCACTCCTCAAAGAGGGGACTTACCGCCTCAATGACGGCGTGCTCAAGGCTTTTCCTAGGTTATGTATTCACTTTTTTATTAACAGGATAGTATCTATTGTTCCTAAGCATTAGTTGAAACTACCAGAACTTTTTGAACAAGAAAAAGCCCCCTCTCAGTTAATCGACCTTGACCCCATAGAACTTATTTGAGATGAAATCAATAAAAGGGTGACGAATCAAGCTCCAAAAATCTCTAAAAGGTACAGTTTAGAAGAACATTGTTTTAATAAATTAATTCATAGAATGCCTAGAATATGCAAGAAAATATTAAAAGAATTAGGTGGTCACTTGACGAAACTAAAATTTCGTATTAAATTAGAAATGCACCCCGATTTTGCACGGGTGCAAAAGTTATAAGTATCTTCTCTATTAGTTAGCTATCTATCTAGTTTAACTGTATTAAAATCCGCAGCGTAATTTGGGTGTTTTTATACAATGTAAATTAACAATTTACATTTGCTATTAACTAATTAATGTACTTTGTTAATGACACCTTGGAACCGATATGAGGAGCTCCTAGCTAAATAATAACAGCCGCACGGGCCGATCTCTAAGGTTAAGCAACGCTTACCGAGGTTGGTTTGTGGATGAGTGACCATCTTAACATACCGAGTTTCCTTCGTGCCTCGGAAAGCACGTTAAACCGTAGGTCCCAACTGTTATTAGTAGATCTTTGGCAGTCGTTACGGATAGTCAGAAGCCAGTAAATCTGACTCGTCCTGCCATGAAGTACCGTGTTACCCCAGTTAATGGGTTGAGGTCTGGTAGGCAGCCGCTCCTCGTAAAATACTGGTATTCAGCTAAATCCGGCTCGACTGGAAGCCGACCCCAATATAGTTGGGAAAAGGCTAGGTAGATGATGATGACTGTGGAACCGATATGTGACCAGTGTTTTCTAAGCTCGGAAGCTCTTAAATTTAGACTTGCTCGTATTATGGCGCTGATTAGACTAGATTATGAGTACTCCAAAATGGCTTCTTTACTGGCGGCCCTTCAGTTACTGGCTAGGTTGAAAAGAAAAATCACCCCGACGAACGAAACAACGAAACTGTACCATAGATTGCAAAGTAATCGCATGCCTAACAATGTGGCCCCCACGGCGACTTTGTGTCCGTGTGGGGCCCAGCAGGGCCGATGCCCGTAAGCTAGGATCGCGGGGAATTTCTGGAAAGGAAACCCGTAGTCTTAGAACGCAAGGGGCAACTGAAGGACACAGGTGTGGTTTAAGTCAGTAAAAGTCTGACATCCTCCCGCTCTAGAAGTCGTTTCATCACACCTAAAAAAAACGGCGACTTTAGCGATGCTGTCGCACATTTGCTTCGATACAGTCGCGATGCGTTCGCTTGCTGCTTACCCTTGCCCACACCACGAATCTCAGTCGCGAGGCAAACGCGATTTTGTCGCGATTCAAATGCGATTCAGTAACGGTACAAAAATTAAGTTTTTCTATAGATTTAAAAAGTCACTCACACGCCACTCTCGCTACGTTCTCTCCGCGTTGTCGTCCGACACAGTCGCGCGTTTCGTTTCGATACAGTCGCGATACTCTAGCGATGGGTTTGTGATAAAATAGCACAGCTTTTTTTTTAAATATGATGTAGGAAAACACTCAGCACAATATAACTTTTTGAATTGAAATATAACATACCTGCCACAGTAGGTACAGACAGATCCCTCAATGGGTCTCGCTCTTTGCCTGTTTCTATTTCTATTCTAATTTTCCTTTTGCTCTTTTTTGTAGAGCTTGGTAGAGATAACAGTATTGTACAGTCAAATGTAAAATTGCATGCATAGCACAGAAAAAAAAATCGTGTGAAGCGAGAAATCACGCGATGAGTATTTTTCGAATACTTGAACTCAAATGGTCACGGGAAAATAGGCATTAAGGTATCCATGCTATTTTGCAAATAACCTGGACCGAGCCCAGTCGTCAACGGCGCGTTCTGTTCCACGCGCGCCTCAAGGAGATGTCAGCAAACTGTAGGGGCTCGGCAGGGCCGAAGCCTCTGGGGAACACGTGGTATTCCGAAAGGTTGACACCGAGTCCCCCCCAGATCGAAGGCAATGAAGGAACGGGGTAGGGGTTTAGTCAGTAAGAGTCTGACACGCCCTCCCGCTCCGCCCAAGAGCGGGAGAAGTCATTCTGATGATTCCCCTACCAGAAAAAAAAAACCTTACATGTACTAGCGTGGCCAGGCATCCGGATAAAGCCTGATACGGTCAGGCTTTTTGGTTGTGTGTCCGGCCAAATTAGGCGGAGTACGGCCCGTCCGGCTTTTGTTAGGCTTTTTAAATTTGACCATTTTTATAGATTTGTCACGTGTTCTTGCAATTACAAGCGTTTGCAGACCAGCAATGACTTGTTATTTCATTAGAATGTAAAAAGCAAAATTTCCGGAATGGCATAAAAAAAATGTCGTCCATTTTACTAATGTTCGGCTAAACTGATTGGTTTGTCCGACTTTTCGTTTTGAAGATCTGGCAATCCTATACCTGTAGCTAGCTCTGTGCTGAATCAGCGCCATTTTTTATAAAGCCTAGTACGTACTATGTTGATGTTCTCGTATTGATCTGGCTTCGGGGAAAGTCTGAGCCATGGAGCGAGCGCTTCTTGCTAATTGCTGTTTCATATTTGCTTTTATAAAAATAAAATACTCAACGCTCTCGCTACGATAATGCGAGAGCGAGGGTTTATTTTTTTATATAAATAAACGCTCTTGCTGAAATCATTAACTCCTACGAACGTCAATAATACTATTAATTTAATCTATCACATTCCCGCGAAACGAGACACAATAGTAAAACAATAACAGCGCGGTCTCATAGGACCGGTCGGGGATTCAAACATTAAAGAGATTAGCTTTGGTTTTTTATATTTGTAAAAAAATATAACCGAAGAATGACAGTTTTTTTTAAGACTTTAATCTCTCCTATGTAGTGAAAGCAACGCGATAGTATTCGCAAAGCGATCCGATGTGGTTTACGCAAATTCAACTCGACAGAGCCGCTCTGTCTTACGTGTGTGCGAGCCACGTCCACAGTTAATTTGAAATAAGCCACCGCATCGCAAGACAGATCGTCAAATCAAAACAGCGTTCGCATCGCTTCGTACATCACCGCAACGCACCCACGTGCCTGGTCATGTAGGCCACCGCAATAGAATACAAATTGGTTGATCCATTCGAGCCGCATGGCTTCGCGATATCGTAATGTCGCCTAACTATAGGACACAGCTTCAGATAATCCAAACCATAACTGTACTCGTATCTATGTATTGTACCGTGCGGTCCTAAACAGTGCATTGTCGAGGCTGTTAATGTTTGTATCCCCAACCGGTCCTATGAGACCGCGCTGTTATTGTTTTACTATTGTGTCTCGTTTCGCGGGTATGTGATAGATTAATACGCAGCGTCTTTATAGTAGTAGAGGTAATAAGGGAAAGCATGCTTTCGTTGACATCGTTTGGCATAGAAGGGAAAAACTACGTATTCAAGAGAAAATCTCACTCCAACCTAGTTCATAAGCGCGCCGCAATTTCTTAAGAATATTTAATACTTAACCAATTGTAGGACGTAAACATATTGTTAGGGAGCCATTTAATAGCGTTTCTGTTAAAGGCCTAACTACTGTCCATGGACGTCTAGCTTCATAGACGCGTATTCTTCATTATAAGTACGCTTACCTATACCTGCTTGAAGCTGACATACAAAACTATGAAACTCTGTCGATGAAGCGGCAACGATACGACGGCACGACGTTGCAACTAATTACGATGATGATAATAATGATGAAGCTACACGACCGTGGATAGAAAGCCTAAATCGTTAGGGCGTGGTGCAAAATGACCGAGCTCGATAGTGCAGACGCTGCATTCAGTTTTCCCATCAAATGTAGCGTTTGCCATAAGAGATGCCTAGGCGACTACTCCATCATCTACCTAGCCTTTTCCCATCTATATTGGGGTCGGCATCCAGTCAAGCCGGACTTAGCTGAATACCAGTATTTTACGAGGAGCGGCTGCCTACCAGACCTCCACAACCCATTAACTGGGGTAACACGGTACTTCATGGCAAGACTGGAGTCAGATTTACTGGCTTCTGACGTAACGACTGCCAAAGATCTAGGCGACTACTGCAAGAGAAAATTTTCCATAGAACCCAAGCGTGTAACTATAATCACCATAAAAAAGATGAGCACCTGACTTCTAAGGCCATGACAATCGAATCTAGAGCTCAGAGTACATTGCACGAGTACACTACCAATATTATAAATAAATATGAAATAATGTTTATTTTTTACCAAGTCACTTACAGCAATTTACATACATGTGATGGATGCGATGCGATATGAAATTACATTTAAAAAAAAATATAGAAGACTATTATGTGACGGTAGTTTAAGGTTATAAGTCACTGTATTTCAGTGACTTATAACTCATCCTACATGAATGAAAGTTTGTTGCATTCTCGGTAATATGCTTCACAAAGCAGGACATGACATTACCCCTTTATTTCCCAAAGGGATAGGCAGTGTATGATCTACGGATGGGAATAGCATACCGATCTATGCGTACTTTGTTGCAACTTGCGATCGCACACAGTCTCATCTCCCTAGCCCTTGTCCAATCAGCTTTGGGGGCTGCTTTCAGTTTTATCGAATGCGCTTGAATACAATACGGCCAATAACAGATTTTAACACCAATAACAACTGCAAATTGCATTTTGCTTACTTAGTTTTGTACGAGTTTTCAAGCGCCAAAATTCGCAAAGCCTAACTTCAGACTCGCCAACTTATAATGGCCGTACTGTACCTGGGTTTACATGGAGTGACTGCCTATCTGACCTCCACACCCCAGTTATTGGGCAATATGATACTCCTTGGACAGACTGATGGTCAAACTTTCTGGTGTCTGACTACCTGTAACGACTGTTAACCTATCACATACCCACAAAACGAGACACAATAGTAAAACAATAACAGCGCGGTCTCATAGAACCGGTCGGGGATTCATCATGAACTAAAGATCAACGAATGACAACCGGGACTAACGGCTTTTCGTGCTTCAGAGGCACAGGGTGTCAGTAATATCCAAGATAAACTTCTCTTAGCGTGTCGATGGAAAAATTACTTAAATACCTTGCTTGGCTTAGTATTCATCTGATACTGTCAGTATTCAGCCAGAGCAATGCCGTCCACTGATGCTGTCATTAGGCCCTTACGTGAACAGGTAACAGGGCACATGATGCAGAATAGAAGGACATGGTCTGCGGGGAGACGCCGCACTAACTTAACATTAGCAGCCTTATAATGTTCCCACTGCTAGGCCTCTCTAGGAGAGGGAATGCGCCATAATCCACCGCACACCGAGTGCTGATTGGCGGATGTCACATGTTTTCGAATTTTTCGTTCTAGGACATGCCGGCTACCTCACGATGTTTTCCTTCACCGTTTTGAGAGCAGTGGTGGTCCAGTGGTAACTGCCTCGACTTGCAAGTTGTAGGTCGCGGGTTCAAACCCAGTCAGGCGCATTACTTCGTGTAATTTATTTCATCACCACTGCTCTCAAAACGGTGAAGGAAAACATCGTGAGGAAACCGCACTAACTTATAAAAATAAATATGTATTAAAAACATCACATTGGTACTGGCCCGGTTTAGAATCGGCAACCTCTTGCATGAGAGGCGCTTGGGCCAACGCGCACAATATAACACAAGATGTGATGCAGTAGGAAACTGTTATAACCATGCGTCCCGTTACGTCATTTCACGTTACATTGGTCTTTGACGTGCAACGTCATCGTTGATGGTTAAGACTGTAGTGCGTGGACTAGACTTTATTTTTTGTAGTAAAACTTCGGCCACTATCGTGGCATATACGATACCAAAGGAATCATTGTTTTTTCGGCTCTAAAACTGTCTTTGACGCTCAGATCTAGAGCGTAGCTTTTTATCAGTAACAGTTTTTTGTAAAATCTGTATTGAACTTTCGGTCATATGAAGAGGAGGGATGAATCGCATGTAAGTAAAAGAGTTGAGGCCTGGATGGATGGAGAGGGAGGCCAAAGAAAAGATGGTTGGATTATGTGAAATGAAAAGTGATATGAAAGAAAAGGGAGTCAGTGATAGTGTGACAAGTGTCACGAACGATTAGAAGAAAAAGACATAAATATTGCGCCGACTCCTAATAAAACGGGACAAGGGCAGGAAGATAATGACGAGAGGCTTCAGCTATTACTTCTTACTTCGAAACTTCATAAACCACACAATATTCGAAAGGGAATATCGTGTAGACTGTAGACACATATACCTAGTATATTATTCTATGACGTCTCTGTAGGTACCGTACCCTTGTATGTGACGTAGCTTCTATGGCTTTAAGTAATCACAATAACATTGACCAGGCAGGACAAATATTTCCCTTGAATCGAACCGATTGCGAAGAAGTATAAGGATGTTAGGAAGCTCCATAACCGTAACCGAAACCATCGGATATCCGATATAAAATAATATCCGTAACCGAATCCGAAATAAAAGTTTCGGATAATATCGGGCGGAGCGTAATTGCGAAACGTTATGTTGATCACAGGTTGTTTTGTTGATCGGCCGGGCAGCGGCCAACACACGCGCGCATTGTTTGTTTTCTTCTGTTGTCGTCCTCGTCTTATTAGTCAGAAGCCAGTAAATATGACTTCAGTCTTGCCATAAAGTACCGTGTTATCTTAGTTAATGGGTTGTGGAGGTCTGGTAGGCAGCCACTCCGCGTAAAATATTGGTATTCAGCTAAATCCGGCTTGACTGGAAATCGACCCCAATATAGTTGGGAAAAGGCGAGGTAGATAATGATGATGATGTCGTCCTAGTCTTATTATATTTTACTTCTGAAATTCCTTAAAAATCTTATACTTATCCGTATCCGGTATAATAATCATTTCTATATCCGTATCCGAAATTTCATATCCATAAAATCCCTAGCCTACACATCGAGATACAAAACTCTAGAAGTTGCGAAATGCATTGTGCAGTTAACATTCCCCTTCAATTCGTTAAGGCAATTTATACCAATCTTTTGTTGGCCTCTACTTAACACTATACTGATAGGATAATGGAATTATTGAACTTCCGATGTCTTTACATTGTTGGTAGTCGTCAAAGAAACGTGTCTCCCTATCAGATACCCGCAAAACGAGACACAATAATAAGACAATGACAGTGCGGTCGCCGGTTACCGCTCAAAGAGTGATCTTGAAGTAGCAAGAAGTAGTAAGAGCTAGAAAGAAAGAAAAACAGTTTATTTACGCGAAAATACTATACACACTAACTACAGTAAATCTGACTCCAGTCTTGCCATGAAGTACCGTGTGTGTATTTTGCACGAAAGAGTAACAAATATTCATCTAGTCCCACGTTAATGGGTTGTGGAGGTCTGGTAGGCAGCCGCTCCTCGTAAAATACTGGTATTCAGCTAAATCCGGCTTGACTGGAAGCCGACCCCAATATAGTTGGGAAAAGGCTAGGCAGATGATGATGATGATTATACACGCTAACTATACTATTTAGCTAAGTATTTTGGCTCACTAGCTAATGAACCTATTTAATAACCGGTTAGGGTTATTAAGTAGGTTAGTTAGTATTTGACCCATTGTTAGTTTGCTTGAGATAAGTATTGAAAGGAAACAAAATTTTCGCAAAAAAAAAAATACAGCTTATTTAGTACTTATACATTTTGATATGGTAAAAGCTGAATATTGACAGCGCTACTGTAGCGTAACAGTGACGGTGTCTTCTATAGATCTCACTAAGGCCGTGTTCGTACTATGTCATAACGGTTAATTTATCGTCGGACGACTATCGTCTCTTGATATTCCCATAACAACGAGTGTTTATCGTATTTTTTTTATTTTTTAGGGACTCTTCGTAACCGTTTCACGGCAGTCGCTTTGTCATTTGGACATCAGTAGCAAGCTACACAAAATAGGCTGACAATTTTTTTATCGTTTTACGACTGTCGTGCTAGCCGGTCCCACTGTCGTGAAAATCTGTTGTCACCGCAAAAAAAGTCGTAGACAACAGTTAGTCCTGTCGTCCTGTGTGTAAAAACTTATATTTAAACATACCGGCCATGACACTTAAATTTTTACAATTATTTGTCATCACGACAAAGTGGGAACGCGGCCTAACCGACACAATATCTCAAAACTTTCCAGTACAGGAGACGCGTATTACATTGATGCAATCACAATGACGCTCAAAAGCCACACGCTAGTTTTCAATTTAGGATCATCTTCATATCACGCGTCCTGCCGGTCTGCGTATCGACCGGGTTCCGGCGAACGCGTAATTGGATCTCCATGGTTACTATGCACCTATACTGCATATATAGGTATTGATGATTTCATCCCCAGGCTAGTTCTAGGTACTGACCGGGCGGAGCTCTGGGCCCTGGATTTCTCAGAACTACCGGGTGACCTCGTTTCATATTCCAATTATTCGTTTCCATACGCCACCCTTTACAAGCGACCTAGTTTAAAATATGATCTACCTAGCACTGTGTGAGGCTGGAAAATTAATGGCGGAATTCAATTGAAGAGGACTGTTTTTAATTATACTTAATTTAATTTTGCGAATAAATATTTTTCAATAAATTCGGTGTTTGATTAATAAATTCAGTACGCAGTTTTTGAAATAACTTCACTAACATGCAGTTGCAAAAACTGTTTTGTTTTAGGGTTATTTAAAACTAACTGCTGCCAGCGGTTTCACCCGCGTGATAATAGAAAATTATCCCAAGGGAACATACTTCCATGATAAAAAGTATCCAGTATGCAATATCATACTTGACACTTGTTACCATGTCGTGTATTCCTCGACATGGTCTACCTGTATAACGAGTCTCATCGAAATGCATTCGCTGTCTCTTTTTGCTTGGAAGAAAGAGTAACAAATATACACATATTTGTTACTCTCCAAGCAAAAACAACACTGTTACCCCAGTTAATGGGTTGTGGACGTCTGGTAGGCAGCCGCTCCTCGTAAAATACTGGTATTCGGCTAAATCCGGCTTGACTGGAAGCCGACCCCAATATAGTTGGGAAAAGGCTAAGTAGATGATGAGTAACAAATGTATTCATACATCCAATCATACACAGCCTTAATATTAGTGGGGTTGCAATACAATTAAATCTGCAGGCAAATTCCGACATCGATACTATATATTTGTTTATGACGAACTTTCGTTTTGTTTCTGTTTGGAAAATCGGCAGAGCGCATGCGTGCAAGGGCGTTGTGCCCGAGAGGCGTAGGGTGTATGCTGCAAGCCTCAATGCATGTACCTACAAAATGAACCTATATGTTATATACATTTCGTATTGCATAGCTGGATGAGTCATGCGTTTTGATACGGCATCTTTCATTGTGTGGGAGGGTAGATAGCATTCTTTGATTCGTTTTTGAGTGGTGAATCCTATTAGGATACTTCGAAGAAGAATAAATACATGTTGTTAGCTGATGGTCTGGTCATCCCATTATTTACATAGACAAATAACAAAATAATCGTAGTGTGACGAGGATGGATAAAGTGAGAAATGAGTATATTAGAGGAAATTTAGCGGACGGAAGTTTAATTGGTAGTGAAGCGCACTAGTTTATTAAGCCTGTTCACTCTAGCTTTGAAGACACCTAATTATAATCTGACGGGAAGACCGCAATAGGCAACCTGTTACACTCCTTCGATGTACGCGGTATTAACGTTTAGGCGAAGCGCTTAGTCCGGACTCCGGACCGTAGAGGTGTCAACAATGTAAGGGTGAATCCCCGCCGTACGTCGCGATGTCCTATGATAGAAATCAAGCGCGGCTGGAATCAAGTCTTGTAATTCCTGAAAAATAAACTAAAATATAAACCACTTAGCGATTTGGTAGAAAGTTCTGGGTGTAGTACGACCGCAGGTATATTCCCAGGCGCCACAGGGTGGGGGATGTTTTTTGTTTTTCCGTGGTACGTAGTGGACGCATATTAAAGAAGCATATGCTGTGCAACTGTTAATATTGGTATTGCCTCGACAAGTGTGGAGACGCCCATACGGCAGTAAATGAAGACGCTAGCAATATTTATGGGATCAACGGTAACAATGATATAGCCAAAAAAGATTTGATATTCAGTATAATTTGTTAAGGTAGTTAAAATCTTGACGTACTTATGGAGTCATTAGAGTTTACTATCATAACCTTCTTCATTCTTTACTTCCTAAAAAAAAACGTTAGTCCACACTAGGAATGACTCGTATCGTTCACGAACATGTAATCTCACATACACAAGATACTAAGACTCAGAATAACAATTTATCTTTGTTCCGTTCGAAAATCGACCAGCCAAGCTCTCAACCATATCTCTTTTTTGTGGTGGGAATGGATCAATTAACTTTTCGCGCTCTGGGCGGAGGGAAAGAAAGTGCCAGACCCTTACTGACACCACCCTGTGATCCTTCAATTGCGCTTTGGGTTCCAGGACCCACTAATTCTTTCGAACAATCTCGTCGTCTAAACGGGTCTAAAGCCCCTGTAATAAGAAGTCATGTATACTTACATGTAAGCCCACTCCTTGATCCTTTAGTTGCCCTATGCGTTCCAGGGCCTGATAACTTTTTCAAACAATCTCATAGCCTACACAGGCATAAGGCCCCTAACCGCATGAAATCATGACTAATGTCTGGTTATTGTCAACAGTGCGTGGATCGAGGACAACAACATCAAACCCTACCAGGAATTCAAGGACCAGCTGATCAAATCGTGCAAGACCGCCGCTTTCAAGGAGGCTGTCAATCAGATCGAAGAGTTTATCGTCAACCCAGAGGTAGATACCAGATGAGTTCTTGTTTTAAGGGTGGAGAATCATCAAAATGGCTTCTCCCGCTCTGGGCGAAGCGAGAGAAGTCCAGTCAGACTTCTACTGATTAAAATCCACTCCTGCTCCTTCCTTGCCAGGAGTGGGTTTTAGTCAGTAGAAGGTACCAGATGAGTGTGTTGGGCCTCTCTTGACCAAACAACCTACATAAACCTTTTGTTCCACCCTAATATCCCCTAAGATACTTTAGAAATATACTTACACAAAAACATAAACCTTATACCCCATTATAATATTAATTTAATAAAAAAGCTTTGTATTCCCTATATTGCTTTAGTATAATGATAATTTTTCTGTGTGTCTTCGTAACGGCTCATCTGATAAAAAAAATCTCTTGAATCGAATAACATATTTTTTATGGGTTTTACTCAATTTGAAATGTTACGAGTATGTTAAATAATTAATTTAAAAACAGGAACAACACCAAAAACCTAGTCTATTGAGTTTCTGACATGACTGTTTAGTTTGTGAGTGAGACAGACAATGCTTGGTTTTATGTGACGCCATTTTGTGACGTCATTCTAAATTCAATATGGCGGACTCTTTAAGATGGCCGTTTAGTTATCTTGTATGCACGCCGATGTTACGCGTATCGATTAAAGAGTATTTGTTAAGAAGAGAACGAAAAAATAACAGAATTAAAAAATATAAAGGTCAATTTTATAAAATCTAGTTTTCTTTAACTTTTTATTTTAAAATGTCCTTGTTATCATCTCTGAAATATGACAATGACGCTGGATTAAGCTAGTACTTAGCAAGCTCAGATTTACAAAGTCATGATCTAAATGTGGATACAATAATGTGCTTACAATGTAATGGTCTATGATCCGTAAGAGCTGGCAATTTAGTCCACAAATAAAACATGGCCTGTCAACTGTAGGAACTTCACTGTTGGTGTTTACAAGATTTAAACATATGGGGGTTTTGCTGTAATCCAAACAGTATGAGGAGAAGCAATTTTCATGCTGCAGGAGGAAAAGAAAAAGAGGGAAATAATTGCTATACTAAATTTGTAATAGGATGGTGTTTCGGTGACAGCTGTCAGATTCATACAATGTAGCTATCTATCCTTTTCTCTCATCTTAAAGATGCATATTATCGTCCTGCTGTCACCCAACTCGTGCTATGTAAAAAAGACTATAGTGTAGGGGCAATATCATGAAAAATAAGTCATTGTCCACCTAAAAAGTTTAGGTTTAGAGCCATCTAGAGGCCAAGCAGAGTCAAAGCCTACTGGGGGGGCTACGGGTTTGGTAGTTTAGGGGCCGAGCATGGTCGAAGCCTACTTGGGCAATGGGTTTGCTTCTGAAAGGAAAACCCGGGACCTTGGAATGGGAGGCAAAAAAGCAACAGAGGAGTGCTAGTTTGCCTGCTCAATGATTTCCTAGCTAAAAAAATACTTGTCACCCAAAAATTAAATAATTTGACTAACTAATCCAAATCCCTGTCCAGAAATTCGGTGACCTGGACGAGCACGTGCGCAACACAGAGGAAGACTTCGACAAGCTGAAGGACGACGAGGCGGCCGAGGAGGAAGACAGCCACGAGGAGAAGCCAGCCGACGAGGAGGAGGCTGGCCCTGCCGCTGCAGAACCCACTACTTCCAAGAAAAAGAGCTCCACGCCTAAGGTTGGTATTTTCTTTTTTCTTTTATGGTAGGGTAATCATCAGAATGACTTCTCCCACTCTTGGGCGGAGCGGGAGGGTGTGTCAGACTCTTACTGACTAAACCCCTACCCCGTTCCTTCGTTGCCTTCGATCTGGGGGGACACGGTGACAACCTTAAAGAAGGAATTATCAAACCAAGGAAACAACCAATTGGAACCGTGCACTATCTTTTGACGTTCGATAAGTGCCCATGCAGGCCTAAGTAAAATAAAATGATTTTGATTTTGCAAGCATACCAATGCGTCCTCCGTTACTTTAAGAAATTGACCGTCTATGACAATTTTGACTATGGCAATAGCAACTTTATGTATTTTAAATTTTAGTATTATAAAGCCTGTAGTGTCCAGCTGCCGGACAAGGGCTTCCCTTCCATTTTCAACTCTCTTCTATCTTGAGCCGCTTCCGGCCAATCCTTCATGAAGATTGAAAATTTTAGTAACATCACAAAAGGTCTTAACAGGTCAAGCCTTGCGATGCTGTTACAGTCTTTCGTATTTGCATTTAATGATATATTATAAATTAATAACAATACCTGATACAATAAAAATTTATGGATATCAAAAAATCCAATAAAGTAAGGGTTATTACTAAAAATACAAAGCATTTCATTATCTTGCATATTTTTAATGCACTTGAGTAAACCTTAACAGGCTGTAGTTAATCAATTAACTATTTTAGTAGAAATAATTGAGAAGCTTCATGACGTATATCTGACTGACCACTCTCTTCTAGCGATGGGTAATTCCGGTATGTTTTAACAATCGAAATAATCGAAATCGTAAAAAAAAATACCATCAAGTTAACCCTCGACTCACCGTTCTATAATCGAGATGTTTCGATTATTCGAATCAGTCACTCTCACTTACCGAGTAACAGCTCTACACAACTAACATAGCATGATATATCTTTAAGCATGATTGCATGCCATCATTATTTCTTCATCAAGCTACACTCATGCCTCTCTGTGAAACATACCACTCCATATCACAACTGCCTGAAATCCAAGCAACGTTATATCATCAAATTTCGGACATCACCAATCAATAAAAAACTTGGTTAAAGGAAAAGCATGTTGGTAATGGCTTATCAGAGACCTCACCACTTCACAAATGACCATTCTCAATATTTATAGATACGTTTGGGCATTTCAAAGGTGAAGCCTATAAAACGGTCGTCGTCAGCCAGCAAGTCGACGCCGCGCAAGAAGAGCAAGGTGTCGCGCTCCTACACAGACATCGACGCCGCCAACGAGAAGCCATCGATGCTCAACCATTCATTCTCCAAGAAATCCAGCCTGCTGCATCGTCCCTCAAACATTCTGCGCCCAGTAAGTAACCTTTTTATCTCTTTGTAATTTAGTTAAACGCTCACCAAAATATTTATAAACTAAACTACAAAAAATACCCCGTCATATAAGGCATTACAGCCTCGGGTAGGCCTTAGCCTGCTCACAAACTATTTTCCTTCAAAATTACAAATCACCGGCTTAAAAAAAGTAAACTCAATAAATTAGGTTCGGTTTTTTGGTGAGCATTTATTTACAATTTGGCGTTTAAGCCCAGCGTTTAGTTGCGAATACAGTTTCTTTTGCACCAGGCCTCCACTCGGGCAAGCTCTCGCGTTAAGCGCTCGGAGGCGTCGCCCGCGCGCGCCGCAGCGACCCGCAAGCCTAAAACGGGCGCCACGCGAAACACGCGCGAGAGTCGTGCGCGCGCGTTTTTTAAATAAACGTCTACGTACTTAGTGTGAAGTGTAAGAATATCAAAAACTAAAGAATTATCACCGATTTCCGAATTGAGACTCATCTTTTCAACTCAAAGAATAACATTCATGCCAAAAAAAAGTCTGATAGATTTTTTGACAAATACTACTTCAGTTTCAAATTCTTAATTCAGAAACCGGCAGATACTTTTTGTGCATTGCCGAAAGGCGAAGCGAGGTAAGTGTAGTTTTGATCATTATTGTGTGTTCTTAATTAGATTCTAAATCATTGTACTATGTCATTGTAAAGTAAACCAAAGATATTAAATTTTTTTTCTAAATTGTTATGCCAGTATGGTCAGCACTGAAAGTCGGTTTTATAATAAGATAGTGAGTACAAATATTTAAAAACGAAAATGTACAGTTATTAGGATAAAATCTCTTAGATATAACATAAAATGCTGAAAAGCAGTGAATCGAATTATTCGAATATATTAAGATGAAAGAAAATATCAATTTTCGTTGCTGACCGTACAATGATCGAATTTGATGTCTGTTTGAAAAATATGAATTTAGTGTTTTATAAAAAAAAAAATCATATTGTATTATTTACAAATAAATCATCGATTTCTTTATAAAGTCTTTTATTTATCCTTACATAAGTCCAAGTTAAAATACAACTCCGATGATAAGAAAGTTTTGCTGATTCCCATTATGATTCCATAGAGTTTAGGGCCTGTTACACCACCTATGATTAAGTTGCCAATATCTTACTTGGCAGATAATTTCATACAAATTCTGTTCCATTTTTGAATTTATTCAGGAAGTAGTGGCTACTCGGACATTGTGAAGCAGGCCCTTAGACAATAAAGTGCAATCTGGCGCCACTTGACTGACCAACATATTCTCAATTCAGAAGTGACTGGCGTAGTGCATTCTAAATGGTTTATTTGATATAAATGTTTCTTATTTCTAAAGAGATGACCAGATAATTTAGAAGGGTGATGATCATCACTGCTCGTAGAAAATTGTCTCCATGTTTTCAATCCTGCTCAAAACAGGAAGAGAATTTGGTTGAAATCATCTGTAACGAAACAGATGGAGGTTCTTCTAAAATATGCAAAAAAAGCAATGCCTTCGTGGCACAAAGACAAAGAATCATTTTTGGAAGTCAAGTGGTCTGGATTGGCCCAAACGTTAGACAAGTAGGCTTGCCCACAATTTTTTATTTAAGCATTTGAAATTGAGTGCTTTAACTTTAAAATCTGTCAAAATTTGGTATTCAAGTAGGGTTTTGAGGCGTTCTTAATTAGAAATACTCAATTCAGACCTCAACACGCCCTTAGTCTTGCAGATCTTGATCAGACATTTCTCCCACATAAATAAATTATTATTTATATTTACTTATATTCCCTGACTGCTACAGTAACAGTAGTGAAACAGAACTGACTACATAAGAATAGCAATGGCACAAAACAAGGAATCATTTTTGGACGTCAAATGATTTGTATTGGCCCAAACGTCAGACAAGCAGTCTTCATCTGCAGTTCCTGACCAGATATTTTTCCCACTTAAATAAACAATATTTTTATTTACATAAAAAAATTCAGAAAAAAATTCAGTGGCGGGGTACTGACGTAGAGCACTCTAAGAACCCGAAGTACCTGGGAGTGGCGTTGGATAGAGCGCTGACGTTTAACGTGCATTGCCTCAACACAAAGCAGAAGGTTGGGTCCCGCAACAACCTATTGCGCCGACTTATATCTACCAAGTGGGGAGCGGCACCTGATGTTCGTCGTACAACTGGCATGTCTTTATGCTTTTCTGCTGGTGAATTCGCGTGCCCAGTGTGGCACCGGTCTGCACATGCAAAGCAGGTTGACGTCGCCCTCAACGAGACGTGCCGAATTATATCGGGATGCCTAAAACCGACCCCGCTTAATAAGCTCTATCCGTTGGCAGGTATTGCTCCACCAGCTGTTCGTAGGGATGTCGCATGCGCAACTGAAAAGAAAATCCAAGAGTCCGACTCCAGACATCCCCTCTTCGAACACAAAACAGCCCCAAGTAGCCATACTTGACCCTACTTCCAGGGAAAGAATAAGGCTTTGGGAGGAACATAGGCTTCCACCATCCGACTTCTTGAAACCCCAAGAACATCTCCCGCCTGGACGTGAACTGCAGTGGCCTGTATGGAAAGCACTGAATCGGTTGCGCACCCAGGTAGGTCGCTGCAAACACAATTTGGCCAAATGGGGTTTTCTAAAACCAGTCGGATACTCAATGTGAGTGTGGTGCTTCTACTCAAAATATGAGCCACCTTTTGGAGTGCCCCAAGTGCCCGGACACCTGCACTTTGGAGGACTTAATGGGAGCCACCGATGCTGCAATCAACGTAGCTACCTACTGGGCCCAAAAAATTTGACAAGTTTACCTTCGATTCGAGAAGAAGAAGAAGATTTACATAAACTCTGGCTGATTACCAACGGTAGTGAAATAACTATATTAACTACAAGAATAGCAATGGCATGAGATAAAGCAACATCATCAGGAGTCAAGTGGTCTGGACTGGCCCAAAAGTTTGATAACCAATCCTGCTAAGACATATTTCATGTTACCCAGTTACTGGATTGTGGAGGTGAGAAAAGCAGTCACTCCAAGTGGAAGACTGGCGCCCAAGTTAGCTGTGAAGGTCCTAGGCATATCATCATCATCATCAACTTAGTTGACGACAGACGTCCACTGCTGGGCATAGGCCTCCCCCAAGCGTCGCCACAGCGACCGGTCCTGCGCGTCTCGCATCCATCGGATTCCCGCGACCCTCGCCAGGCCGTCGGTCCACCTTGTGGGAGACCTTCCAACGCTGCGTCTTCCCACCCATGTGTTCTACGAGCAATGTGCCCAGCCCACTGCCACTTAAGTTTGGCGATTCTTCGGGCTATGCAACCTTAGTTTCTAGGCATAAGATGATTTTAATTAGATCCTCTGTAGCCATAACATGTCGAAATACTCACGTATTAGCGTGGCAATAGTGAGCGGGCTTCTTATGAGCAAGCACGCGTCTTCTGAGAACTTGTTCATGAGGCGAGCTCGTGCTCAAGTGCAGACCCATTCACTAAAACCTATAAACGTGGACGGGTCAATGGAGGAGCTCGTGGCTAGATAATAACAGCCGCACGGGTCGATCTACAAGGTTAAGCAACGCTTGCCAAGGTTGGTCTGTAGATGGGTGACCATCTTAACATACCGATTTTCCTCCGTGCCTTGGAAAGCACGTTAAGCCGTAGGTCCCGGCTGTCATTTGTAGATCTTAGACTAAACTAGACGGATAGTCAGAAGCCAGTAAATCTGACTCCAGTCTTGCCATGAAGTACCGTGCTACCCCAGTTGATGGGTTGTGGAGATCTGGTAGGCTGCCGCTCCTCGTAAAATACTGGTATTCAGCTAAATCCGGCTTGACTGGAAGCCGACAACAATATAGTTGATTAAAAGGCTAGGCAGAATATGACGATATAAGTTAATGAAATTGATGAAGAACTCAAAATAAACAATTCGTCATTGATGTATTTTTCTATACTTCCGTACTAGGGTCTTACCATGACGTGTTAATATGTCAGGCATGTAAGCGAGAAAGAGGAATGGAGCTATACACCCTCTAACATTTCAGTTTAGGTCGTCAAATCGATTACGCTAAGAACTAGAAGTAGGTCCTCAGCCCAAATTTTATGCAACTTCAATTAGTGCCAAGCGAATGAATCAATAAATTTATTCAGACAGATGCACAAAAATCATAAAAGCACTGTTCCCTACTCAATTATAGGGGGTATATAATGAAAGGGGTCGCCTGGCCGTCCCCCATGGCGGGCTCTCTAAGCCGATAAGATTATAGTCGCGTTGCTAGGAGCGTACGTCCACTCGTATGGTTATTAGGTTTCGAACTCATGATTGTCAGGTTAATACTTTTTTTTTACGTGGGAAGTCATCAAATAACTTGTGTCAGACTTTTACTGATTAACCTATCAGTACCTGCGAAACGAGACACAATAGTAAGACAATAAAACGCGGTCCTATGAGACCGGTCGGGGATTCATGAATTAAATAAAACTCACAATGTTACCTCAGTTACACTTTTGTGAGGGCCTAAGTAACTAGTTGTGGGAATCTGCCCTAACTGGCCCTGTCAATCTCGCTGACATCTTTATAAGGCGCGCGTGGAACACAACGCGCTGTTGACCCAGACTTGGTCCTTACCAGTCGGCTAGAGAACGAGCAACCCATTGCTTGCTGTCTACAAGCACGCACCTGTTGCCAGCTTAACACCCCTTAGCATCAATACATTAGAAAACTGATTATTTCCACCCTCCTCCACAACTATCAAACCAGATTTTTTATTATACTTGTATATTTAATGTTTAAGTAATTGTGGTGTTTCTTGCGGGTTCTTCTTCGTAAGAAACTGCCAAAAAAAAGTTTTTTTATGACACAGACACGCAATGAAGACACAAATACTTGCGAGGTAAAAAAGTAAAAATGTTAAGAAAATAATTCAATAACATGGTGTGTCTTAAGGCTACGTCGAAACCCAGTTGCTTCACTAAGGGCCAGTTCAACATAATGCCAGACAACTACGTAGCATATTTTTGTTCTGAACTGTTAAATCATACGTATCAAAACCATAATCCGTACGACACACGAATATGTATGCAAATAAATACAGTGATGAAACTATAAATCTGGCCGGCTTCGAGCTGACCACGTTGATGTCCCGCAGACAAGGGTATTGATTATTGAATCTCAGTCATAGAAGGGAGAATGCATTACACAAACATACACACATACAATACAAAATGTCCATACATACAGGTATATTGCATCATTCACTCGGATTTCACCCTTCCTTTGTGCCATCAATCATGAACGAATTTAAACTTTGATGCTTTAGTTTTATGAGTGAATTTACAATGTAATACATTTTCGTCTGGTTTCATTTATTGGTAAATGTTTTTGCGCACCCTAATTAATAAAGCGCTGTTGTCCTGTTGTCGAAGAGGGTGTTTTATTTTGTGCGCTTTTTTATCTATCCTTATTAATCTTCAAATATAGCGCAGGTAAAGCCGCTAAGAGAAGCAATTTTTTTTTGTTTTTTTATTATTGATAGGCTCGCGCTTGACCGCATCTCACCTGATGGTAAGCGATCATATGGTCGACGATGGATCACGCTAGCCTAGAAGCAACCTATTCACTCTTGATTTAAAGACCCCTAGGTTGTAGCTATCAGGAAACACAGACCCCTGCGAGGAATTTCACTCTTTAGCTGTTCGCAGAATAAATGTACTCCCAAAACATTTTGTACGTGTATATTCATCATCATCATCATCATCATCTCAGCCGAAAGACGTCCACTGCTGGACATAGGCCTCCCCCAAGCGTCGCCACAGCGACCGGTCCTGCGCGTCTCGCATCCATCGGATTCCCGCGACCCTCGCCAGGTCGTCGGTCCACCTTGTGGGAGGCCTTCCGACGCTGCGTCTTCCGGTACGTGGCCGCCACTCTAGAACCTTCCGTCCCCATCGACCATCTGTTCTACGAGCAATATGCCCTGCCCACTGCCACTTAAGTTTGGCGATTCTTCGGGCTATGTCGGTAACCTTAGTTCTCTTGCGGATCTCTTCATTCCTGATGTGATCGCGCAAGGAAACTCCGAGCATAGCCCTTTCCATTGCTCTTTGGGTGACTTTAAGCCTTCTGATGAGGCCCATTGTGAGCGACCACGTTTCCGAGCCATATGTCATCACTGGCAACACACACTGGTCATAGACTTTTGTCTTGAGACACTGCGGTAGGTTGGACGAGAAGATACCGTGCAGCTTCCTGAACGCTGCCCAGCCGAGTCGGATTCGACGATTGATCTCTTTCTCGAAGTTAGATCTACCCAACGTGTATATTGAATCATATCAAATAGAATCAGAACCATACAAATTTGAGTGGACCTGTCCAGTCAGTGCAAGCAATTGTCAGTTTTCAGAGAGCTCAACTCAGGACTACTAAGGAGCTTAACGACTTTACGAACAATACCAAATATATAATATATAACATCCATCTTTTTCACAGCCCGACATTCTGATCCATACAGTATGACAGGTCTTATCACGGACTTGTAGATTTTACCCTTCAACTTGAGTCGATGTCAAAAATATAAAAAAACCCCCTTTACAAATCCACTTAAATAAAAAATGTATTTTATGAGATAGATGTTTGGAGACTTGACTATTTTGCAACTTGGATGTTTCGAGACTTGGGTCTTACGAGATTTGAACTTTTTGCTACCATAAGTTATTTTGCAACTTGAACGTTTTGAGACTAAACCTGTATGTCCAACATGGTAACCTGGTGGGTAAACCACCTTGCTGATCATTGATATTTTTGAAACGGTATTAAATAATCCATGAAGTTTATGCTAGTATATGAGAGCATAAAGGTACAACTTAGGAGTCTTTAAGTCAAGAGTGAATAGGCAAGCATGCTCCATCGTCGGCCACTGCATCGCTTACCATCAGGTGAGATAGTGGTCAAACGCCATTTTTTTTAATTTGTTATAAACTAGTGCTTGACTGCGATCCCACCTGATGGTAAGCAGTGATACAATCGTTGATGGTGAGGCGCACTAGCTTATTAAGAGCCTATCTTAAAAAAGAGCACTTATGGTCTTTCTTCAGGAGGTTTTCGGAAAGGTTACTAAGTGATCTGTCTGCCTCGTAATGTGTGTTGCATTTTGTTGAATTCCTGCCAACATATCAGTGCTTCACGACAAGTGCAACAGGTCCTGTAGGTCGTTACACTGTTTTAACGTTAACTGTTGGGCTAGTTGCCAATGTGAGTACTACATTTACTACGATACACACTTATTTTTTAACCCCCAAAGCATAAACGACGGGGTGTATAAGTTTGGCGTGTCTGCGTGTGTAAATGTGTATATGTCTATCTGTGGCATCGTAGCTCCCAAACGGATGATCCGATTTTAATGAGTTTTCTTTTGTTTGAAAGGTATATCAGTCGAGAGTGTTCTTAGCTATGTTTGGTGGAAATCGGTTCAGGTCTTCAAGGTCATCAAGACCTGAGAGGATGAGAGTAGTCGAGGGTTTTTAAAATTTTAATTTTTTGACTGTTACAAAATAATCACTATGTCTGACTTTAGTACACACACACTTAGTCTGTGTAATACAATGAGCTTACTGGCCAATCCACCCTAGCTTCTCCCTACAATGCTTGCCATTGTCAATTGGGATTACCGCTCACTGTTCCGTTACTGAAAATTAATTAGTATTCAAAACAAAGAGACTTTGGACTGCATGCGAACACTGTATTAAACCAATTTCGAACATAATTTTAATTATTTAATTCTGGATTTATGAAATCAATGAAAATTCAGCTGTCTCATGTGAGTCCACACAGGTGTTTAAAACAAAGAAATCATTTCAATCGAATTATTTATAGATTTATTTATGTTTTACATTCGTACCTAATTATGAAATGGAAATAGTCTTTGTGTTACCTGTTTGGGGTCAAAAATTGTTGCGAAGACCTTTAGAAGCGAATATTAATTCAATTATTAATTCAACAGGGTAATATGTGGTTATTAAATCCTGCGATGTTGGGTTCGATTCACGTTCAGTTGATATTTGAACTTTACGGGAGTCGAACCCAAAACCCAGCGGTACAAATAGGTACACAAAATAAAAATTGCATCGAAATTGCTTAAAAACATAGAATTTCGTAAGGTACTCTTCAGATATAGTTGTACCTTTAGTACATCCAGAGGGTTTGCCATAATCGCCACGCTTGGCAAGCGGATTGTGCGATCGCCAACCAGCAAACAGCGGGTGTGGTTCTTGTAATGCACAGAATGCCTATTCTCCCTTAGTCACCTCTTACTACACCCATGGGAAGAGATGGGATGGTGCTATTCTTTCCGTCCGAACACCATACGATACTTCATAATTAAGTTCAACTAAAAAACAGAAGCCCTTTCTATAAAGTTCCTTTCCGCCTTTCCTCAGGACACGCCCCCGCTCGACCTGGAAAACGTATCAGAGACACTCCTGGAGAAGAACATCCAAGCCAGTCAAATGAAGTTCGGCTTCCTCGGGCTGGGCATCATGGGCAGCGGCGTGGTGAAGAACCTGCTCAACTCAGGACACAAAGTTGTCATCTGGAACAGAACTGCGGCCAAGGTAAGTGGGAGTCTTGGTGTCACTTGAATGTAGCGATGCGATTTCGAGAAGTTTTATTCGATTGTTCGAACATTTCGATTTTGACTCGAGTCTGAATCGGTCTGTTATTGTGACTAGCGCATAGCGCGTTTATTCGCGAGTTATTCCTCGATGGTTTATAGTTTCGAGTTATTAATTTGAACAATCGTAAACTATCAGTCGACTCTGTAGACTCGTAACAATCGAAAAACATCTCGATTATTTTGTATAACGGCGAGTCGATAGTTGACTCGATGGTTTATTTTAACGACTCTTTCGATTATGAAAACATCTCGGGATCGCTTATCACTACTTGAATGTCTTTGTAGCGAGGAACTGTTAACAACACCATTTTCAATGGTGTTGCCATTTTCAGGGAACTGTCAAGAGAAGCTTTAGGATCGTTTTGGTTCGTTCTCATTGAAACTAACGCTTATTACTAAATAGATCATGTCTTTCTTCATCTCTAGATTTCAGGAACTTTGTTTTGAGCGTTGTTAAATCGTTTGGCATCTTTTATTTATGATTAGCTGCTGAATTGTTCTGCAAGAAGAAGGTACCAATGAGGCCAGCCACCTAAGTCACTGAGAACAAGTCTGTTTCTTAGAGTTAGTTCTTGACTACCGTAGGCGCGGGTTCGCGGACGGCGAGCACTGGGTAGCTCGCCGTCCGGCAGTCTGGTAAAGATCTCGACCGAGCCCAGTCGTCAACGGCGCGTTCTGATCCACGCGCGCCTCAAGATGTCAGCAAACTGTAGGGGCCCGGCAGGGCCGAAGCCTCTGGGGAACATGGGTAATCCGAAAGGTTGTCACCGTTTCCCCCAGATCGAAGGCAACGAAGGAACGGGGTAGGGGTTTAGTCAGTAAGAGTCTGACATGCCCTCCCGCTCCGCCCAAGAGTAGGAGAAGTGATTCTGATACCCTACTATAAAAAAAAAGTTAGTTCTTGGTTTTTTAGAGTTAAGGATTTTTTTAAGTACCAACTGTCTCTCGTCTGGTTTCCGCTCTGCTTCCATGGCTCATAGCGTGATGTTATAGCCTTCTTTGATAATTGGGCTATTCTACACCAATATATTTTTTCGATTCGTACCAAGAGTCCCTGAGATTAGCGCGTTCAATCACTTTTACTTTGTAATTTTTTTGTAGATGTTGTATTTATTTTTAGGTTTGAGTAATTTATATATTTCAGTGTTCATCGTTATAATCATCATGATGTTTAATAAATTTCATAATAAAAATTGATAATCATCAAGCGCATTAACTACCTACATAGTTTATTTACATTAAACAGTTAATCACCATATCATTTTATTTTATAATTATTGTTTAATGAGAATATTCAAGCCATTATTAATTATGCTAAAACAATACCTTCGTCACACTAGTATTCGTAATTACTAATCTTAACTTAATTTTAATAGTTAATTAAAGTTATAGTAATTATTATGATGTAGTTACGTACTCCACTCGCCTAAATTAACTACTTTCATCATCATCATCATCATCCACTGCTGGACATATGCCTAACTACATTACCCTAATTTAAATAAAGAAATAACTATGGGAAATCAGGAAGAATGGAGTAAATCATGTATACCAGTAGAATATATTTAAAGCCAGCCTATTTCAATAGATTAAAAGTAAAATTAATTTACTTATTCGTTTATCCTCACAACGAAAATCCTTCTAGCAATTCAAATCAAAAAATGTTACATCCTTTATGTTCTTTGGCAGAAAAACATAAGTAATTAAATAGAAGAATTGGTATTTTGTGGGAGATCTGGAGTAAATCTAGACTGAATCTTAGAACTCCAGTTATACTATTGAAGCACAAATTAATTTAGAATTTGCTGCATTATAGCATCATGTGCTTGGTTGGAACGAGAAGACCATCAGTTACCCTTAGCATTCTAGGGCCACAGTCTCACTCTATAACACTTGTAATATTGCTTTTCAATAAGCAGTCATTAATCCAAGTTTAAAAATATTATTTAGAATTCTATACTGACGTTGATATTGAACTAGCCACTAGTCAAATCCGTGGCTGTCAGCTTACAGTAATTCTAGGTCCTATTAGTATTGCTCCAGTGCAATTTTTTTTGGGGTCCCTGTCATCAAATGACTCCCTGGGAACCCTGTAACGAAGGCAAAGAAGGAACATGGAGTGGGTTTTAGTCAGTAAAAGTCTGACTTACCCTCCCGATCCGCCCAAGAACGGGAGAAGTCATTGTGATAATTTCTTACCTTAACAAAAGTCTCAAATGACTTCTCCGCTCTAGGTTGGAACGAGAAAACGTGTCGGACTTATTGACTAAAACCCAGCAATATCCATTTGTTACCCGTGCAGTCTAGTATGTCCACTTCTTCTTCTTCTTCCTGCCCTTATCCTCTATTATTTGGGGTCGGCGCAGCATGTTTTTTTCTTCCATTCTGTCCTGTCACCCGTTATGCTATCATCAACTCCCTTTTCTATCATATCAGTCCTCCTAGTACGTCCACTATTTTAAACATTTCCGCCCTAGCAGGCACCGGCCATACTGGCCCCATCCCATTCTGGGTGGAGTGAGAGGAAGTGTTAGACTTTTACTTACTAAAACTCACAGTGCCCCTTCAGTTGCCCTTTTTGCGAGGGCTACGGTAAGTCCTTCGAACAACCCGCAAACGCCCTAGCTGACGTCGGCCTTAATTCATGAATCCCCGACCGGTCTCATAGAGCCGCGCTGTTATTGTCTTACTATTGTGTCTCGTTTCGCGGGTATTGATAGGTTAACTGACCCCTTAAATTTTGTTGACATCTTATCTCAAAGATATCTTGGATACTCCGCAAGCCCTTGCCTATGGTGTCTGGAAATCATCCTGCGTTTCCTGATGCCTGGAGCGTCTTTGGTGGGGTTCGGGGCGTGATGCTTGCCCTAGCCTCACGTTTTCAGTCGCTTTCTTAGCTTACATTACAGCTTGGCAAGTAGGTGACCGCCATCCATTCCCTCTCCTGTAGCGCTATGCGTAGCCCAGTTGATGCCAAGTGTTTTGGCCCTAAAGAGACTTATAAACTATAAGGGAAGTAACTAGCTAAATGTGTTTGTACCTACTACACATATTTAGCTTTGTTTAATAACCCTTCAGAAAATATAGTGAACACATATTTATGGGTCCTGACAATGACAAAATGCAGGTACACATCAAAAAACCCTTAGTCATCAGCAAACTTCTCTCGCTCTGGATGGAGCGAGAGGGAGTATAAGACTTACTGTCGAAAACCATCCTGTGCTTCTTCAGTTGCCAGTTGCGTTCCAGGGCCACGGTGACTATTGAATAAACCTGCAACCAAGGTCTGCCTCTTCCCGCTTAAAGGCGTGATGATGACCTCTATGAAAAAATGTTATTTACTCCTGCTAGAAATATAGGCGAAATCATCATCATCATCATTTAAACCTAGGGAAGTCCACTGTTGAACATAAGTTTTTCCAAGTGTCGCCAGAATGAAGATTCTGTACATCTCGCATCCATCGCATTCCCACGATTCTCACCAATTCATGAGTCCACCTTGTGGGAAGCCCTCCAACGCTGTGTCTTCCGGTGCCCGGTCGCCAATCAGGCGTGATATAATATTCTTGAATATGTTATTCCTATCGTATTATAAAACAAATTCCCCCACCGTGTCTATAAGAACGCGATAAACTTAAAAACTAGGAATTTTATGAAGTTGTCACATATAGACAAGAGTAGTAATTCATGAAAAAGGTTTAGGAGTATAATACATACGTACATGTATTTTGATAGTAAAGAAAAGCCGAGAATTTCAAAGATTTCTAACAGCAGCTGTGGTTGGTCGCTAGTCTATCATTAAATAAAAACATGATTAATGCCTGTTCCCTATTTATATCAAGGTAAAACAAATATTGTTTTTCTCTATTCATACAAAGATAATTATTTTATTTCACATAAACCTTTGTTGGGGCACTTATAAAAAGTCAGAAGCTACCGCATGGCTCCAATAGGTCGTTTCCTATGAAGTACATCTGGAAAGAAACTCAGTGGGAATAGATTAAGCCGCCTAGTGTTATTAAATGCGGGTTCTAAAAATACTAAAATATATTCTTGGTCATCTCCCTAGCCTTTTCACAACTATCTTGGGGTCGGCTTCCAGTCTAAGAATGCGGCTGAATACCTGTTTTATATGGAGCGACTAGCCATCAGACCTCCACAACCCAGTTATGGAGAAACACGATACTCCTGGGATAGACCGATGGACAGATTTTCTGACATCTATCTTTGAATGAAGACCAAGATGACAACTGGGACCAACGACTTTCCTAGGCCCGAGGTGTCAGTAATGTTCTAGATAAATGAACTTAAAAAGTACATATGAATTGAAAAATTCGCATTGGTACTTGCCCGGTGATGAACCCGCAATCTCATACATAAGGGATGGGTGCCTCAACCAACTGGGCCATCACGATACCGATTACAGTATTGATATTATACAGTTATTATATTTTTTATTATTATACCTTGCCTATGTTGTCCCACTGCAGGGCAAAGGCCTCCCTCCTTATTATACAGTTAATTAATTAAAATATTCAAGTTTAAGTATTCCAATCATTTAGCTGATGTAGTGTAACTTAAAACCACTTACTGGCTGAGATTTCTGCTGTTGCGGTGTCAGTTTTCAGGTGCACTTAAAGTGTCAGCACGCTTGTTTGTGTTTAGATTACCTTTTTAAAATAAAATGGTCAAATCAGTCAACCTGCCTATATTTGTCCCCACAATGTCGGGGTCTGATTCCAGTCTAACCAGATGCCAAAAACCAGTATTCCCAAAGCTTGACTGGTAGAACATGCCTAAGGCATTAAGTCAGCCTTTGTACCTTTATATGCATAAAGTATTAAATAAATAAATATTTCACATAGAACAACTGTCCTTCTCCTAGACAGGTGGCCTGAGTCCCAGCAGTGGGAACATTATAAGGCTGATGCTATGCTAAACTATGCTGTCTATTTGCGTCCAGCATTGCAGCAAGATCAGCTGTCAGACAGGCTGGCTAATGTTAACCTAGCAAAGGATAACAGAAGGAACACTGGGTTTTTGACTTACTTCTTTTTCTTTCATACCACTCCACACACAAACCATCCATCTTTTCTTTGGAATCTCTCCCTCCTTCTGCAGTCATGCAAATTCATACCTCTTTTAGTAACATTCATTTTATTCTTCCTCTTCATATAACCATACCAAGACAAACGATTCCCTTTCAACTTACAGTCACTGGCGCCAATTTCAAACTTCTTTTAATATTCTATTTCTCATCTTATGCGTTCTCATCACTCCATGTAGAATTGAATAGAATAAACTTCATTGTACACTAAAAGAAGTTCCCATCTCAACATTATCATCTCTGCTACATGCAGTCTTTTTCCATAGGTCTTTCTCACAGCCTTACATTCTGACCCGGTACTGGAACTGTCATTATGTTGAATATAGAAGCTTCTGTAATTGTCTGACATTTGCCAAAGATTCACAAACAGCCAGGACCAAGGGCTACAAGATTGGTTTCGGTTTACATGATATAGAATTAGGTTATAGAAAAAGTATGATAGGAATTTAGCAGTCACATTTTCTGCCTAACCCAATGGGAAACAGGCATATAGTTTGTATGTATGACGAAAAGTATTTTTGAAATCTATTTAATTTGGCTACAGACAGATAAATTACACTTTTAAACGAATTAGGACTAATTTAGAGTATGCATTACTTGAATTAGTTTTTTTAGCCGACTTGCTAAGTAATTTAAGCATTAGTAGCGAAATATAAGAGTACTAAAGGTATACCTCTGAATATTCCTCTATATTATTAGTAGCAGTTTTTCGGCTTAACCGCAGCATTACTTTAAAAGTTATTTAATCTAACACAGATAATATATTAGCAACATTAAATCGTACTACCACTAAAAGGCAATATTATAGGAGAAGACCTACAATAGTATTACAGGTCAATACTAGAGTAGATAACTTGTCATAGCGTTAAATAGTAATTTCAATCTAAATTATATTTATCTACTTATTAATTCATGATGTAGGTATATTAAACTCCTAGCGTATATGATGCGTGTCAGGGTAATTCTTAGCTTAGTAAACAAGCCATTATAACTATATCTTTTATAACCCTAGTTCCTAAACAATGGAATATAATTTTATTTATATAGGTACCTACTTATTTTTTTACAAAGGCATATTTGTCTAGTTTTAATTGAAAACGTCGCGTGATGTTTCAAAATAAAGCAAACGTTCATAACTATTGATATTCTTCATGCTTTCCTTTACTTTTTAGCTAACTCTATAGTTCATTAGTCTAGCTGTTTCTCAGTTGCTATATCATTAGTTATATTATATTATGTAAGTTTTTGTATTCGTCATAATTATAATATTTAGTGGAGTATGCATTGTTATGCAAGATTCGTCGAGTCAAATAAAATTTGATTTGAGAACAGAGTGTTTCATTTGTACGGCTTCAATTTATTCGCAGTCGCGTATGTCCGCCATTTTGAAGTCATTGCAATAATGCGGTCATTGACACTTTAATTTTGTGTACTTCTACTGTATGTGCACGAATCTATAAGTGTCTTGTAGGTCACAACTGAAGTTTTGATTAAAATTTCGTTTTGACCGGCTTCTAAAAAAGGGGAAGTTCTTTTTATTTACAGAAACACAGTTTACTTGACCATTCCACTCAAACATTAACCCAATGTTATAGTGATTAGGCACACTCCTCAAATTAAACATTGCAAATTCTTAGTGAGTATATTGAAAGTAAGAAAAAATGTTTGTAATTGTTGTGAAAGAATGTTGAGTCTATTGAATAAATTCATGGAAAAGTTATTAGTTTGCTGAACATTGCTGTTCAATGATATAGTACATATTTATTTATATTCTGATGGATGCACAAGATAGCAAATAGCGTGCTATCAGAACTTGTAATACAATAGTCATGTCGTGTGTTTTGGGGTTCAGTATGTCGACTGCAAGTTAAATGCCACACAAATAAGACTAGAGCGTACATTGAAAAATAATTTATTCTCCATGATTAGCTGTTTTACTCTTGTTATATATTTAGAAAATTTTCAACAATATTTGTATATTTTATATTAAGAAACGTTATATAATAATCATTGCTGGATTGTATTTTTTGGCATATCACTGCAAGACTCTGCTATACATTCTGTAGGACAGTCTCAAAATATATAAATATCATAAGGAATAGTTTATATTACAGACAGTTTGATAAATTACACGCGTTCTATAACGTAGACGATGTGATGTGTGACGATGGTATGTGCAGTGAGCGAGATCTCGGGACCACTCCAGTGACACCGCGCAACAATTACAACTATACAGTAACAACTCTCATATACCTCACTTTAAGTTGAACAATATAAAATGCATAACTCTAAGAGTTTACCCTAAACATACATCAAAATGGAAAAGTCATTGAAACGAACAGAAGTTATTTACAAGTTGTAATACCCACAGAATGCTTAATTAAACAGGTTCATTCGATTCACTACTACGAACGATTGAGAACAGACCGTTTCAGTATACTCCTTATCGCCTACCACTAAAGGCAGTACGAAATTAAATTGTCGCTAAATTCAAATCTAGTCTATCACAGCTTACTTAGAAGTACAAGCGGCATCGGCAGCGGCGATGCCCCAGTCCGAACTGTCCACACTATGCTAACTTACAGTATTATTGACATCCGGCAAGATATGTTCCATTCACGAACACTATCATACGTAGGATGGGGACTCGCCGCTTAAATCACAGAGTTGTAGTATGGGCGCGCGCGGCACGGCGTACACGTTGAAGACGCGCGTCAACAGCCGGTACTAGGCGGGCGGGCGCTCGCACTCGCCGCACGCGTGCGCCGCGCACGCCGGCCGCGCCAGCTCCACGGCCAGCAGCACGCGCGCCGCCCGGTGTGCCTCTAGAGCGCGCGCTGCACTCAGCTCCGGCTCCGACGCGCTGCCGGCCAGTGTGACGCGCCGCCGCGCGCCCGAGTACGCCACCGCGTCGCGCCCCAGCAGCGGCTCGCTGGCCGGCTTGGGCTCCTCGCGCGTGCGCCGCCGCCCGCTGCGGTGCCCCGCCGCCGCCGCCTTGGACGTGGTGGGCGACGGCGAGCCCGGCGGCGACGGCGCCTCGTCCGCGCCCGCCGGCTCGGTCGGCAGCGGCTTGATCATGGCCAGCAGGCGCGGCGGCCCCTTCTCGATCATGTTGATGTGGATGCCCTCCGGCACGGGCGAGCTCCGCCGCGAGTTCACCGACCGCTCCGTCGGCGTGTAGTACACGGAGATCTTGCTCTCCTCGTCGAAGATGGGGTTAGGCAGGTTCGAGAGCTTCTCGATCTTGGTCTTGAGGTACATGTCGATGACCTCGACGTCGGGGTCGAAGGCCATGGAGTCGGAGCGGCCGCACGAGCCGCTGCGGCAGTTCTCGAAGTACAGGCTGGGCAGGTTCTCCAGCACCTTGTTGAGCGTCTGCTGCTGGTACTTGTAGGACTCGCGCAGCCGCAGCACCTGGTGCGCGCTGAACTTGCGGATCTTGTTCCGCTGGAACACGTAGTTCTCGCGCACCCAGTTCAGCTGGCACGTCGAGTACTCGCGCACCCGCTTCACCTGTGCGATCAATTAATTCAACTTAGTTGATTCCATAATTGTCGACAACTAAACCGGACACGGATGCAGTTATGAAAAAATATGAGTTGTAAAATAATCGTTTAATACCTGGTCATAGTACTGGTCTCTCATGGCACTCAAGTGGTTGCTGCCGATGTCTCGAATGTTTCGTAAATGGCTTGCTTGTGAGGAGTAGCTGTTCTGGATCCAGTCCATCTGTTGCGTACAGTTCTCTTTGATGCGATGAACCTGTAACAACAGTCACGGCTTAGAATAGGAAGCAACATGTGAACACGTGACGAGAGACAAGTAATTAGTGTGATAAACTCACTTGAACTGCGTAGTTTTCTCGTAGTTTTTCTAACTGCTGTCTCTTGTACTGTTCGATGTTGTCTAGCATGCTGAAGATCTGGCGCGAGCGCGGCGCGTCGCGGCGCACGCACGTGCAGCAGCTGCAGCACGTCTCCATCAGACGGAATCTGGAAACAAACATACATTGCGCGTTAGACTTGCGAACACGTACACACGTACTACACATCTGAGTAAGAACATTTAGCTCACCTGAAGAATATGTAGCGCAGGAACTGCACGAGCAGTGTGAGAGCTAGGAAGGCGGCGGCGCAGATGGCTCCGCACAGTATACTGTATATTTTAATCTCGTACATAGTCATGGGATCTATGTTGAGCACGACCTTCTCCGTGAGGTTGGCCGCAGGGTTCGTTGCAAAGCATAAGTAAGTTCCACAGTCTTCTCTATGTATATCTCCTATGAACAGTGACCCGTCGTCGAGCACTCGCACTCTCGACTTGGAATTATCTATGGGTGTGAAGTACTGGTCGTGGGCGACGCCATGCTTCTGGAAGATGTCGGGCACCGTCGGCTCGGGGTTCCAGTGGAACACCATCCTCGTCGGCGTGATCCACGTGATGGACGGCATGGGGTTTCCCGCGAATTTGCACTCTAGTAGAGCGTCCTTCTGCAATCTGTACAGTGTTAGCGGACTCTTATGTACTAGCGATGGAGGTTTACAGTTCGTGTGGTTCAGTATTCTTAACATATCGTTAGGGTACGTGAGCGGACAGCTCAACTCCGACTTGATGATGTCTTTCCGCTTCTCGGCCCAGCCCGCGAACCACGCCATGCGGCAGTCGCAGGCCCAAGGGTTGCCGGCCAGCCACAGCTCCTGCAGGCTGTTCAACAGCATCATGGACTGCGGCAGCGACAACAACGAGTTGTTGCTCAGGTCCAGGTGCGTGATGCTTGGCGTGTCTTGGAATACAAACATTTCTATTTCTCGTAAAAATTCGTTATTTCTTATGTATAATTGCTGTAGAGTACTTAAGCCTTGGAAATTAGTATTTTGTATAACTGCTAGTTCTGTGTGATCGAGGTAGATCGTTTTAAGATTTTCGTTATGTTGGAAGAGCAGCGGCGGCAGTGTTCGCAGTCGGTTGCCACCCATGCTTAACCACCGTAAGTTTTTAAGATTCTTATAGACATCTTGTGATATGTTCTGGAACTGGTTGAAGCTAAGGTTCAGCTCTCTCAATTGTTCGAAGTTGTCGAAGATAGACTTGGGTATGTAGTCTAGTTTGTTGCTAGAGAGGTCCAGGGTCTCCAATTCCTTCAGGTTGACTAGAGCATGAGACGTAATTTTGACTAGGCTATTATTATTTAGGAACAGTGCTTTCAGTTGTCTATTAGGATTAAAATAGTAATCTAAGAAAGTAGCTATTTTATTATACGATATATCCAAATATTGGAGTCTGATCATAGGCCCGAAGACCTGGAATGGTATAACATGGAGCCGGTTATGAGACACATCTAGGACTTCTAAGTTTTCTAATTCGCTGAACGTGTTGCGGGGAATGTCGTCGATGAAGTTCCTCGACAGGTTGAGAGACTTGAGCCGCCTCAGTCCGCCGAACAGGCCGTACTCGGTCCTTCTGATTTCGTTTCTACTCAAATCGATGTACTCCAAGTCGTTGAGTCCGTCGAACACGTGCGTGTCCAGGGTGTTGAGTTTGGAGTTGGTCCAGGAGAGCTCCTGCAGCAGGGTGCCGTAGGTGCTGGCGAAGTAGTGTTGGTGCAGGCGGTCCTGCGGCGCGGCGGCGGCGTCGCACGCCAGCCGGGAGCTGTTGCACGCGCAGCCCGCGGGACACGAGTGCGCCCTCACCGCTGCGCAAATTATTGCCAGCGCTAAAACTTTGTGCAGCCGCTGCATTATATTACAACCCTCATAGTCTTATTTACTGAAACAATAGAAAATTGTTTGCTCAAGTTCCTGCTCTGTTATCTGTTGTGCTCGCTGTGTTTACTGTGCCCTAACTATTCAGCTGTTTATCTGAACGTAGCAGTCGAATGAACAACTTGGAATCATTTATATTTTACTGTGTAATTCAGTTTGATAATCCACATTTTATCATTTCATTTTTGGCTTATTATGAAAACTATTTTGCTTTATCAGTTTACATATGTTGCTCATTCACGAATGAGTTCAAGCTTTGTTTTTAATGAAATAGGCATTTAACGGTGCTATCACATTTATAGCAGACTCCGGTTTCGATACTGTTACATTGCATGTTAGAGTAATAAAGAGTTGCCCGCCTAGACCTAGATTTCAAGGTTTTAAGCCGTAATCAACTTACTGTAAAGGCTACTAAAACACTTCCCTAAATTACTTGTAATGACTGTCTATTATTATTCACTGTGTTGTGTTTATCAGTTATAACACCATTTTTTTCCTGTGTCATAGTAACTTTAAATGTTTTGTAATTTGTGAGCATAATTATTAATATTGTCGAGAGGAAACGGTCCAACCGACGGCTCGTGGAGGGTTTTCATTACAAAACACGAGCCGAATGTGAACCATTCATTAGTATGTCTTTATTGCCACACTCGTATTATGTATCGCAATTGGAGATAATCTAATTGCACCGCGTACACTGTTCGTCTTGTACACTAGGCTCACTACGTACGTGCTCCACACAGTCGCCAGCCGTCGCCGTACCTACCTACACCGACTCGCTTCGAACATACTACGGGCCACTTGTAACTAAAACTCACTCACAAATATAACCATTGACACGTTTAATGCTATTAGAACACATAATTCACCTAACACTCGTGCACATTTTACTTCAACTTGCATAATCCGCGTTATTTTATGTTGACAACAGATGCGATGAAGCCAGCCATGCTCGGACGAACGGCTCGTGTCTTCACCTATTTAACTGTAACTCCATTGCACATTCACAAATTACACGTTTCCAAACATTTGTAAACAATTTTATTTAGGAATTTCACAATTAAAACGAATAAGCTCAGCGCTTAGTGATAAAAGAAACACACTGTCACTACGACGGGGGCCGAGCACTGAAAATGAAAAGAAGTAAATGGCGGCGCTGCGAGTTGCGCGGCGCGCGGTCCTTGTCGCGCGCGTGCGGGCCGCGCATGCTCTTCTCGCTCCCACCTTGGCCCAGTCAGCTGTGGGGTGCGGAGTCTGCCGAGCGACGCCGAACGTAGGCGAAAGTGCTTTCGGAAGCGCGCCGTGTGTCCGAACACCGACGCATTCTTGCAAGTATTTCTTGGCTCCAAGGGGACAAGTCTATTTATTAGGGATCCGTCGGGCAGTTGTAATAAACGTTCGCTCACCTATTCGTTTTACACCTGCAATGTTGTAAAAAATAATCCTTTGTGTTGGTATTTCATAACGGTTTTTCTATCAAGCTGCAATTTATTACGTTTGTAAAGGATATGGAGCGCATAATTTACGCAAATGTAGCAATAATTACTTAGGCACGCACGGACTATTACCTACGTATTCGATTCCATTATTTTGTTACGCAGCTTAACAGCTGGATAAAAAGTAATTATGAAACAGTCAAGTTCAAAGGTCAAGTAACGTAAACCCATAGTCGACCGCCACAATTAAGCACCGTGCACCGCAGCAATAAGGTTCAAACCGAGGTTTTTATTTAGGTTTTTGTGAGTCATTCATCGTAGTGACTTGTTACCCAGACTGAAAATTAGGCAGTATCGTTTGCCAAAATTTGAATACGCTGCTATGATCTTTACTATAGAAGCAATAAAGCGTATAATGCCATGAAGTTTTTTTGTAACTTTTTGTTCCATAACAGATGTTTGACTTCCAAATACGTCGGCACGGTCATTACTTTACAATGACGCCCTTGCTCGCCGTACTATTAATTATGAAACGTTTTTATTGAAAAACTAGGTATTTAGGTTCGTACGGTTATAAAACAACTGTAGACTGCTGCAGAATCCATACAATGTACGAAATACTTCAATATGAAATAAGGAAGGCTTTGGTTACGTCAGGAGAATTGACATTTAAAGCTAGGTAAATCATCGTTGGAAAATTTCTCCTTTCCCGATTCATTTATTGGGCATTGAATTATATAACTTCACGCCTGCTCCTTCAAGGAGTAGGTAGGTGGTTTGGACCACCAGTTTTTGATAAAAAAAGAGTGATATAAATAAGGGACTTAGATATTTGTTTGTAGGATGGATGCGAGACGCTCAGGACCGGTCGTTATGGTGACGCTTGGGTGAAACCTATGTCCAACAGTGGACGATTTTCGGTTGAAATGTTTATGATGATGTTTGTTCAATGTAATAAGCCGCATATAGCTCGAGCTTGTGGGATTTTAAGCCAATTTTTTATGGTAATATACAATGTCACTAGTTTATGGGGAATTCCAATAAGGTAGATGGATTTTAGATAAGATATAGCTATGATTGCGCACATATAGCGGTTAGATAGTGATATTATCGCCATAAATATCGCTTATCATTTAGTCTGATCGAAGAAAATTACAGGAAACTGTGGCCATGTACAATTTTATTGTTTAATTCGGCGGGGTCAACTAATTCAATCCTTTTTATCATCATCGTCATCTCAGCCGAAAGACGTCCACTGCTGGACATAGGCCTCCCCCAAGCGTCGCCACAACGAGCGGTCTCTTCCTTCCTTTTTGTGCTAAATAAATTTTGTTTGATTGATTTACGTTTTTGTCCGGTTAAGCTTTAGTTAGATACTCTCCGAAATAAAAACTAGTTTTGTCAGTCATGTAGTTTTTTCTCATGGTCACAGTTCGCACGAGAGGACATTGCATATTATGATGTTATCAAATAGACTACTAAATAATACAAAAACCGGTTTCATTTTACGATGCGAATATCCATGTAGGTACGTATACAAAATGAAGAGGGCTCGTCAATTCAAGGACCGGCAAGGAAAACAAAACAAAAGACGTTCGCTCAGAAGCTCATGAAGACTTCCTTTGATTATAAAGACTTCAGAGGTTTTCTTGAAAGTTGTATCCTTATTATTTTGAGGTGCATTTGTCCTGATTGACCTTGTTTTGAAAGATTGAATAGGAAATTGTGTTAAAATTTCTCTAAGCACGTAGGTACAGATAGAAATAATCATCTGCCTAGCCTTTTCCCAACTATATTGGGGTCTGCTTGCAGTCAAGCCGGATTTAGCTGAATACTAGTATTTTACGAGGAGCGGCTGCCTACCAGACCTCCACAACCCATTAACTGGGGTAACACGGTACTTCATGGCAAGACTGGAGTCAGATTACTGGCTTCTGACTATCCGTAACGACTGCTAATGATTAACAGATAGAAATACAATAGGAAAAAGAGGCCAGGGCTGCCGGTGATTGGAAGAAGTTACCGCGGCCCTGAAACGTAAAACGCAACTAAAGGATCTCGAATTCTTAAATTCCAACACAAAATCAAAAAGAAAGCAAAGTTGCCTAAAAACATGTTGCGCCGACCCCAAATAAAACGGGACAAGGGCAGGAAGATGAGTTGCCTATACAGATAAAATCTATTTAGTGGTTATTTAATATATGATCCAGTTGGGAATTTTGTCGGTTTTTAGAAATATGTATAAAGAAACTTGTAAACTTTTAAAATACAGGGCAGGAAAGTGACCTAAGAAACGATGGATGAAATGCGTGAGAAAGAATTGATGATATTATATCTATTTAGAAAAGAAAGATTACAGAGATGATGAAAAATATAGGAGTATGAAAGCAGAAGATATAGGTATTGTACCGATCCCAAATCTAAAGAGAAGGGTTTGCCTGCTGCGGTCTTGCCGTTCGATTATAATGTATGACGTATGTGTCTTCAAGGCTATAGTGAATTGGCTTTTAAATTTTTAATAAACCAGTGCTCTTCACGATCAACGATTGCATCATTGCTTACCATCAGATAGGATCGCAGATCACACTAGTTATGATCAATTTCAATTATGAGATAGAAACGTTACTCATTGAGACAGAAACTCAAAATTTATCCATTGATTCTAGTTGTATGAAAACTAATAGCCCCAATTGATGCTCCAGCGGATATCGCGTCGATGAAATGATGGTGGACGCAAAACAATGCCGGTTGTAAGTGGCAAGCATTGAATGAACTTATGTCATTATGATTTATTATGAAAACACTCGCATAGGGTCACTATTGAAGTAGGTATATGGTTCTGTAACTGTAGGGTTAGCGACAGATATTTATATTATAACGGCCCATTTTATAATAAGGTTTGGCGAATATTTATAGATTTCTCGTTTAAGCATTTAAAGTTGAGTATTTCTCAAATTCTATTTTAGCTTGAAAAGGCCTGACGGTTCAGGTTGGCGTATCTAAAAATGAAACATTTTATAATTTATAAAGACGAAATTGGTATCGTCTTGTTGATAGGGTTTATACATATTTGTTTGTAAAGATGGTGGTGTTACTTAGAGGTTTTGCTTCTGTTGGATTTATTCCGATACTAACTAGATACCACTTTGTGCAGAAGTTTTAATGAATATTTCTAATACACATAGATATACCTAGATGGTACACACATAACAACTTACAAATAACATTGAAATTTTATTATCAAGCATATACGTACAGAAGTCACTATAAAGGATGACATTGACACTTCTTTGAATAAAGTAAACAGTATAACTTTAATGGAACATTAAAACATACATGTAAATCAGTGTCTACGGCGATGGACGGCTTTGCCTGAATACTGTTACCGCTCTTCAACTGTACCCTCTTGTGACCATCACGCCTGGTTGCTTAGCAACAATACGACCTAGCGCCTCTTTGCCAGGAGGAAGCTGATCGCTCTTGATGAGTACAAATCTTCCGATAACAAGTGCCTTGTATCTCTTGTCCCATTTTTGTTTCAAGCTCAAGGCTAGGCTATTGGCTTGTCGTTTACGCCACAAATTTTCTAGTAACTGTTTTATGTGCCTCCAATGTCTTTCTTTAAGATTAGTCCGTGATATATTCATTGGGGCTTCGCCTAACAAGATGTTTCTGCTGCTTGATGTTTAGGCATGCCTCGATTTGGCTGATCTCTTCTCTGATGATTGGTCAGAATACTTTTCAAAATCCATGAAACAGGATTTTACGTCCACCGTGGTTTCACGGATGTTTTATTTCAGTGATGTGTTTATGCTCTATTATATTATTAAACATAATATGTACATAAGGATTCAGGCCGCGGCCACTTTAATAAAGTCATCGGTCTGTCCACTTTGGTTGGACCATTCATTGATTAGTGATCTTGCTACATGTCTTGCAAACCCAAATAAATTTAAATACATATGTATATACATATAAAAGGAGAAACTGACTGACTGACATACCAAAGCACAGCCGAAACTACACAGCCTAGGAAGCTTGGAATTTTGCACAAAGTTTTTTATGACGTAGGCAAGCCAAGAGATGTTAGATGGTTTTTCCGAAATTAGGGTCCATAGTTTGTATTTAGAATCCTACTTTTCCGTGGGCGAAGCCGCTGGCAAAAGCTAGTTCATAACAAGAGATTGACGACAAGTGAAAAACTCTCCTGAGAAGATTATTATCTTGTGTAACCTATACCAAGCTCTTTTATTTTATGAGAAAATACCCATGACAGTCGTTTATTGGCTGTAATACCCTCGTGTCAGGTGATAAAGTTAATGCAGGACATAAAGGTTGGCGCCGTAAAGCGATACTCTATATACGGGGACAGATAAGCGGCGTGCAGGAGATGCCTCGTGCCTCGGAGATTATATGACGGACTAGATATTACTTATCTATGTTTCGCAAGAGAACTAATTTTCAAGAAGTATTCCTATTTCGGCACTTATTGGTATTTTGGGTGGTAGTAACCTGTACAAAATCCCAATCCAAAATACCTATTAGTGCCAAAACGGAAACAGCTTAGGTGCCAAAATTTTTGGTGCCGAAAAACTTGGTGCCAAAACGGGAATCCCTACTTCATTTTCAAAGGAACCCTCCTGGAAACTCCTTAACCTCAAGGATTTTGCGCAATTTTGGTCACATCTGGAATCTGACCTAAAAGTAGCAAATAGCATATTGATTTTGTGTAGACTAGTCCTAAATGTAGCCACGTGCCAATAGGTATAATAGTTTCTATCGGCAATTTGGTAGTAGGTCATCCAATCAGTTTATACCTTGTACTATCATCATCTTGTTTGTATCATAAAATAGGATACTATATAATAATCAGCCTTATAATGTTCCGATTACTTCCGATTGCTGAGAATCAAGCCTCCTCTCTAGAAGTAATACAAGACGCAAGCCCACACTGCGGTCTGGCGGATGTACATGTTTTAGAATTTTTGATTCTAGACCGTCCTTCATCGTTTTGAGAGCAGTGTGAAATAAATTGCTCAATAAAATGGCTGGGTTTGAACCCACGACCTACAATTTGTTTTCACTACGCCACCATAGCTCCAAGTTCTTGTTCAGAGGGATACATTATGATCGACGCAGCATGGTTTTATCTTCCATAACTTACAACTCATCCCTTCTATCCACATCACGTAACTGCCGAAATGAGGGCGAGCTAGTCTAACGCCTGCCTACCCCTTCGGGAAATGTAGACGTAGTGTCAGCTTACGTCACTTCCAAAAATGTTGATAAATTCCTCAATTAGTTCGCTAGGCTTGCGTCACAGCTCGCGCCTGTAATCCTATATTATCCACCCACTTCCCTGCGCGTTCCAAGGCCATGCTGACATTTGTCCGTCCATGCCGGACAACAGATCCAGTCCAACACTAATAGGATTCAAGTTTACAACAACATTGACTTTAATCGGTTCAAACGAAACGAAACCTTTATAATGAATTCCGTATAACACATACGTTTTAATTGACATTTCCATTCATGACCCCATTGTTTACAATAATTACGGTAATTGCAAAACTTCGCGTTACGTAACTAGGCGTGACCGATACCGACTGTTACACGTTCAAGTAATTTCAGCTCCTAATTCAAGCATACGGTCTTCAAATATTTACAAGGCAATTCGAACCTATGTATATTGAATTCTTTTATACTAATCCCTGGGAATTTTCCATCACCTTACGCAAGTACGAACGAAAGCCGCGATAAATGTCAAACGTTCAGGTAAAATCCGTAGAATAGTCAACTTTAAATCACGTAACTTGATTAATGATTGAAATGTTTGTGTTGTCTTTGATTACAGCACCTTCACGGAGTGTCAAAGATGCAATAAACCGCCATTGTCAGAAAGACTAGCTATACCTGCAAACCTACGTTATAGGCTATAAGGAATTCCCTTATTGTAGTTCGTAAGACACAATAAGAATACATAATAACATTGTATGGCTTGGTATTATTATGACGTTACCCTGGCCTATTGCCAAGTGTGATTTGCCTAAAAAAGCTGATTTTGTATTCATGAGTATACGCACGAAACATGGGATTATGAGAAGCAACTCTGACATTCTATCATTTATCAAGAGGATGGTCAACAAAACCGCAGACCCCACTCAAATATAAGCGTTAGAGACTGAATTTACTTAAGTTTCTAGACTAAAATGGTCTATACTTTAACCTGCAGAACACTTAACAAAATTAGTTATAGACTCACTGCAAATCAGAGCTATGTGCCGTGAAGGACACTGCGTAATCGCGAATCAAACACTATTATTTGTTTAAGCTGGCGACTTAGCATGCTTACTCCATTATCTCAGTGTGCAGACAGATTTACTTTTAAGTATTACGCGTCATCATCGTTATCCTTATCACTTAGCGGCGTCGGGCGGTGCGGTGGAGCTATGCGGTGCCAAACACGTGTATAGAATCTTTCGGCCATTTGTTAACAGGCTAATGGAATGACTGATGGATATGAACGTTACAAAAAGGCAAGGGTCCAAAAAAGGGGACTGGCCGCTGTTACGTAAGCCTACTAAATTGTTTGTGATGCCACACATGTTCTTGAAGGTACTAAAAAAACCAGTAACGTTCAATTGATAAGAATAGGTCCCTATCACGCTCGTGCGATCGTCTGTCTGTAGATTAGCACCAATTTACCAAATAGATAGCCGCTTTGGTGGCGAGCACTGCTTCCGTCCGGCCTTGACGTCCTTACACTCCGGTCAAGGTTACATTTTCTAGAAAAATCGTAAATTATTGAGTCAGTAGACCAAAATAGTTCTGCTACCGTATGACTCCCTGGTAGACTTGTTGTCTTTGACGCAGATATTTGGCTATTAACTACGTGCACATGAACAGCTTTAGCTTTAGGTATTCATAAACTTTGTAAGCACAAATTATTGTGTAGTTTCAATTCGAAATGCTCGTAAACACACAATATTGGCTCAGTACTCAGACTATCGCCTGCGAAGTTTAATGAGTAGCCATCCTTATAGCCACGATATGCAAATTGTAAAACAATTTCGCCGCAACATAATATCACATTGTGTGACCAAAGTCCGGAGAGTAATTGTCTTAGCATTTGATGCACAACAATAATTTTATGATGCGAAAGATTCGTGCGTCGTCGTCGCGTGTCTGAATGGCTGCCAAGCGAGTCACGTGTACAGCACACCCAAAAAGTTTCGTCGTTTAATACAAGTAAGCGCCTCTTAATTTGCGAGTCATAAATGTCACGCCTGTATCTAATATTTACGTTGATTGGATTTGGTCGAGAATAGCACTTATCGTGTTAGTTCCTGCAGAGTTAGCGATGGATAGGAGTGCTAAATTAACCACGCGTGTTATCGTTTTGTCTTGTCATATTAGTGGGCGGTTTAGGACCGATTTGGAGCTAGGAATTGACGGATTTATTTTGGTCCCCCTGTCTCTCACTAAATTCGCTGTCTGCTTATTAAAATATTTTTAGTTTAGTTAGTAGTTTTCTGAAGTTAAAGATGATATAGCCTCTGACTAGCATCTGTATTGTTGAAAGAAGCTACATCTTAATGGAATATCTATACCGCCGCTCAGCAGGCTCATCCATCAAACTGTCACTTCGTCTAAAGTAGTTAGCAATTATTCAAATTATTCGTCTCATTACACCATGCCTTATTCAAGCTCGCATTTACAATGAGTATCCGCGGATACCGCTGAACATTAAATAATCTATTGTGTTCTGCATATCGAGCGGAATGGAATAGTTGATAATTAATTATTCGAAAGAATTTTGTCGCATATGCTGTAACCATTAATCATAGTTATGTAGTTCCAATGTCAATAGCTTCTACTTTATAATAGCTACTACTTTATCAACACCTGCCGTGTGGTTCTCAGCAAACATGTAATTTAGATTTGACAAGAAGATAACTGCTTCTTCCTATGCATATGGATCAATTATTGACTTTGTGGCGTCAACGAAGTAGGTTACTCTCATCTTCATAACCGTAAAGAGGGTGAATTTATCAAATCTATTCAAATTCACGGATATTAGAAACCTTTCAAATCTCATGGAAAGGGATATAGTCGATTGACAGAAAAAGAATTCACAAACTGAAATGTGGCGTCACCATTTTGTTACGCGCGTACACGAGAGATACGTAGCGAAATGTTTACACCATACCCCCTCTTACTTATACCAATATTGAAAATACTAATGACTGCCTCAGACCAATAAAGAAGTAGACTGCTTTATTTAACAATCAATTTTGATACAATTTCAAAAAAGAAAATGATTTGTTGTTTAGTATAAAATATTGTACAAAAAATATAAACACAGTAAAATACCCAATTGGAGATTAAGGAAATGACCTCAACGACTTTCCTTCTTAACTATAGGAAAGCCCATGATTAGCAGTTACCGCGACTGGGCTTATGAATGAGGAAATTAAAATTTGTACGACAATATCATGACCTAGTGCCATTTTGACAAAATTGAACGTTAAAAAAAGAAAATGTTACTTTTCTAGAAGGAATACAAATCATATCTAATCATAATTTTATCTTCGTAAGTGATACACACGAGATCTTGAAAGGATAAGATTTCAGAGTATTATATTATTAACCGTCAGACAGGAAGTACTATAGCGACTACAGTTTCATTCATTTAACTCTAAATATTCCTTCAGCATTCGTCACATGTTTGCAACCAACTCCTAGAATATTGAATGCCCAAATATTGACGCATATCATGTAATATTCATCGCTTTGAGGCACGCAACTACTTGAGACATTGAGAACTTTTCTAGGAACGCTATAGTAAGTCTTATTGAACAGTAAATAAGTTGGAGGATGTCGATACGACCTTGTAGAACGTTCAGTGAATGGACTGAGACAAAACAAACATACATAAATACATAGACCCACCACCAAGACTGGAGTTTAATATTCGTATAACGGCATATAAATACGAGAATAGATTATAGGGAGTATTCCCGTTTCGTTTAGTCAGAAGCCAGTAAATCTGACTCCAGTCTTGCCATGAAGTACCGTGCTACCCCAGTTGTATGTTGTGTGGTTGTGGAGGTCTGGTAGGCAGCCGCTCCTCGTAAAATACTGGTATTCAGCTAAATCCGGCTTGACTGGAAGCCGACTCCAATATAGTTGGGAAAAGGCTAAGCAGATGATGATGATTCCCGTTTCGGCATTCAGATTTTCGGGACCCAAGTTGTTCTCGATTAGGCACCAATACGTGTTTTGGATGGTAGTGACCAATACAAAGTCCCAATCCAAAATACCTATTGGTGTCGAATCGGGAATAGTTTGGGTGCCGAAACGGAAATTCTCCGATTAAAGGTTACCTACTCGTATATTGCTGAATTGACGATCTTTATTAGATTATAACGGGTTGGCATATGTTTATGTAAGGTTTCTACAATATCAATGATACTAAGATAGTTGAATTATAGAAACGCATCTGCCAAATCCCGGAACAACATGTTTCGAAGACCGAGAAGTACTAGGCGATCATAAATGCCATGCAGTCTTTATGAGATTACTCTCTTGATGGACGAGAATGAAATTGCTTATGTAGGTGTAATGTCTGTGTACGTAGTTTCTATACGTTCCTAGTCTTAAAGAGTCTGTTTCTATCTAATTATAATTAGGATACAGACGTCTATGTTTTGCCAATCTTCGCGTTTTATCACGTTTATAATATTTAAACAAAATCAGCTAGTTTAAGTATTTAATTGGCTGCGTGTTTCAGTCACAGCGATAACTATTATTATCAGCCAATTATTTAAACACAAAGGTTTTCCTTCTTCTTTTCTAAAAATTGTGGGAATTTTAAACGTGTGAGAAACAGACGATGTTTTGATGTCAGATTTCAGGTTGAACTTAGCAAATCTAATTCCGACTTCGTTGTAGAAGTTTCTCTGAATACATTACCATTATTTTCAAAAGAATTATGTTCATATTATTTTCAAAATACATACCGATACTGTTGGAGAAACTCTGTTTATGCCAATTTGGGTTCTATTTCATGATAGTAGAGACAAAAATAGCGTGCACAGAGCACATCAACTTAGCATTAAGCTAAATCCATTTGTGGATTACTAGGCTGTGTCCATTTGTCAAAGCAATAGCTCCATCAGTATAATTAAAGGCTGACAACTGTCCGAAAGATCGTCAAACTTAACGATCGCTGTATTCACGTAGTTTTTTTTTTGTCCTATTCGTCAACGTGAAGTATGAAAGGGACAAGTGGATAGTAGCACGGCTATAAATAATTCACACGTGCGTTTTCCGTCTCAGATGCATTGCAGGAGACTTCCTTCTTCGGTTCGGATGCAATTTGTAATGCGGCTGACCTAGATCTTCCTAGAGTCGCTGTGAAGATTAATGTTAGTCCATGCCGTAGTGGGTCATAAATTCTGTCTCCCTAATCGGTGTAGCAGCATCTCGGTCACGTGCCGAAATAGTATTAGGACCCTGACTTTGTACAAACGATCCCTCTGCTTCAAAGTCAACAAAGAAACAGATCACTTCTTGAATATGAAACGATCTAGTTGATATTTCCTTCGTATTAGATTAATCGGGGAGATGCCGCCGACGTTGCCAATGCGATCGTTACCCGTGGAACGAGTTCAAAGATCGCATATCACGTAATTGCGTACAAAGACTTCATTAAATCCTCTTTCCGCGCATTTTTCCTTGTCTAGAACGCACTATATTACAGTTTGTTCTGAACTCTGACCAAGCCCTCGTGTCATTTGTATCGCTACCTCTTTCACTCCTATTAAGGATGAAAAAGATGGCGGAAGTTAGACTAGAAACGTGAGTCTGAAATGAACTTGGCCTTGTCACCTGAAGGGCTTCTGGTCCGATGACGTCTAGTATTGTTTGATCGTTAAAATGTATTATTAAATTAGTCTAGTTGAATTCTTTATTTGTTTCGGTAGCATTAGGGAATAGTGGGCCAGACATTTCGAAAATCGGCAGCATGACATGCATCTTCGACCAACTTGCACTGGGCTTGTGTGGCTCACTCCTCATATAACCTGTGTCTCAGTTATGGGAATGGTGTGGGGTTTTAAGCCGGGTCAGAAACTTTTATTTTTGCAGCATTACTTAAAGTAATATTTCATTCGTGTACGTAATAAAGCAAAGTATTACATTATGCTAATCCTCTGCTAAGTGCTGGAAGGAAACGTACCTCTATTTGTATAATTCTCCACATTTCTATACATTTCATTGCAAATAAGGGCGTTAGTTCTAAAAGGTTATATCTATTAAGTGGAGTATAGATTTTATCGTAACCCACATACTCACGGCCATGTGTTGACCCTGTAGGTAACTAAACGAGCATGTATTGTAAATCTTAGGTACGGTCTACTCGCTCAGTGATTCGACAAATAGAACTGCCACATATGTACGGAAAAATAACGAATACAATCTATTTTTCTGTTGTCTGATTCTAGAAATCGTGGGATAAAAATACTCGATTTTTTTCCTTATTTATGTAAAACTTGTGCTAATGGCGTGAGCTGATATGATGAATTGCTTATTTAAACATTGTATTCTAAATAGAAACAAAATATGGACTTGAAGGTTGATGTTTATTAATATTATCAGAATCTAAATAGTTCGTCATCAATTTACTAAATTGGCCATTTCCATCATTAAGTCGGAACAATATCACGTTGTTTACAAAAACAACGATGCAATCAAAACCAAATATTCACTATCAAATAATCTCGTTGATAAGGATTCGCAACTATGTCCGTCGGTACACACACCTATACAATATAAACAAATACTTGTACTTACATAGGATTATATCGAGCGCGCGTTGCCTAACACCGAACACCTACACGCTTTAAACTGCACCTGTGTGTGTAACTAGTGAAATTTTGACAAGGCCGTTTGGTTTTTGCACATTCTGATAGCTGTGTAGCACATTAGGTTAGCTTACGTCACGGTATAATGTGCACACAGACGTACGTATGGGATCCTTATCGCATCGACACAATACAGTAGGTGTGGGTTCCATAGAACTGGCGTTAGTGTTCATGGCTTCATGCTATAGATATACTCGTACCTACGAATTATAATCGGCGGCAGTTATTATAATTTTTCATTGGTTTTTAAAAAGCGGAGACAAATTAAAGTTTCAAGGTGTAATCAGTTACAACGATCTTTCCAGGTGCTTGATTATACATACAATTTGTACAATAAATGAGAATTTTCGAGTAACCGAGGATTGTTTCATCAGCAGTTCTTCCTATTAACTTAGAAGACGCGCCTTAGTCTTTTATTCGATCCATTAAGTCCACCAATAACGACTATATCGTCTAATTAGATTCATTGATGTGTGTTTTATCGAATTGTTGACAATTGCCGTGACGTATTGGACTATTCACGACTCGCATAGCCGTATAGACCACATTGTAGATGTCAACAGTAACATCGCTTGACTGGCATTGAATAGTCTTTACAATAAAGGTAAAGAATGGCAGTCTAAATAATACAGTAGTAGACATGTGACATCCAGAAAATCTAAAGAAGCCAGTAAATCTGACTCCAGTCTTGCCATGAAGTACCGTGTTACCCCAGTTAATGGGTTGTGGAGGTCTGGTAGGCAGCCGCTCCTCGTAAAATACTGGTATTCAGCTAAATCCGGCTTGACTGGAAGCCGACCCCAATATAGTTGGGAAAAGGCTAGGCAGATGATGATGATGATGAGACATGTGACATCCACCAAACCGCACTAGGTCCGCGTGGTAGATTACTGCCCGTTCCCTCTCCTAGAGAGGAGGCCTGAGTCCCAGCAGTGGGAACATTATAAGGCCAATGCTATGCTAAACATGTTAGTGCCTATACTTAAGACAATAATACCTAGTTCAGCGAAGGCTTTAAGCATATTAACGACAGTTTTATAACAAAAATTGGATTACTTTAATACTCACGTTCCAAGACGATGTTACCGTGTAAAAAGCAATATACATTGGCAAAATAGTCTTGTAAACAAATATGTTTTATGAAGCTCAAACTACAAACAAGTTTAGTAAGAAATTATGTTCGGTACACGTTGTAACTACATCGTAAAATCTTTTCGAAGCCACGTTTTTGAAAATCTCACGCGAATAATAATAAATTAATAAACAGAACCAAACTTCATGGAAACATGTTGCAAACAAACTTATAAGAGTATTAGTCAAGAAGGCGAAAAACTTAAAAGGAACTAATTCTAGCCTTTAACAAATTCTTCACAATTGGTTACATAAACATATATATTGCTAATTATAATTATTAAGCAAACAATAGCTTAGCGAAGCAAACCCGTTCGTACGTCATTCTACTAAAATTAGCTTGAGACCCTATTTATAGGCTCTGTTTCGTCATAAAATATGCAAACTTGCTAAAATTGGTACGCAGGACGATTTTAGGATGTTAGGATCGTTTGAAAGCATTAATACTGCGGTCCTTGAACGCAAAACTAAAGGAACACAGATTTAAGTCAGTTAAAGTCTGACACTCTTTCTGGCTTTACCCAGAGCAGGAGAATCTTTTTAAAGATTTTCCACTTCAAAAAAATCGTCGTATTTTTGTCCTAATAAACATAAACGGCAGACGATTTGGGGCTCGGAATTTTCCTACAAAACAAGATCAATATAGACAAGGATGTCCGTCTACATTACAGGCTATTAGGTGGTCAACACTCACGTGTAGGTAAGAGGGTTCAAGAAGTGGATAATGTGGAGATATCAGATGCTCCAATCATCAGTCTGTTGGTTGATCGTTGACTTGGCAACGTCTTATGACGTAGGCTGAGTTTCAACATTTCATTCGTCACTAACTTGCGATTCTTTCTACAGTTCTGTGGTTAAGCTCAGGAATTGTTTGTTTACCCTTTGTTTGTACTAGCTGAACCCTGCGGTTTCACCCGCATTTTTGGTTACTGCTCCGTTCCTATTAGTCCTCGCGTGATGTTATATAGCCTATAACCTTCCTGAATAAATGGGCTATCTAACAGTGAAAGAGTTTTTCAGATCGGACCAGTAGATCCCGAGATTAGCGCGTTCAAACAAACAAACTCTTCCGCTTTATAATATTAAGTATAGATTAGCTTCTCAGATTCAAGCCTTAGCCTGTCTCTATGAAATACTAGAATGAAACAGCACACAGCCCGCACCAAAACATTTCATTCGTCATTGACTTGCAATTCTTTGAACAGTTTTGTGGTTAAGCTTAGGAAGTCTTTGTTCTAGCTTCTCAGATCCAAGCCTTGGTCTGTCTCTAAGAAGTACTCGTATGAAACAGCAGCGACTTTCTAAGAAACCCAGTGACTGAATTCAATTTTGAATGTTATTAAAATAAAACTGTCTGCAATATGCCCGATGACGTCAATGAGTAGTAGGCACTTAGCCGGTTTTCATGCTTTTTGTTCGTTAGCACACAAATGCGAAACAGGGAAAATTATTTGATTTAATACCAGAATTTGTATAAACAAAGGAGTCTTGGTTTGATCAAGTGTGAATATTGAAAAGTCATTAAACAATAGAATCTTATCAAAAGCGAAATCAGTATTTCGTTCTAGTTTTTAGCAATCCAACACACGAAACACATCTTTGATGAAAAACATACTACGCAGAAAAATATGTATACTTAACACAATTTATTTACCAAACAAGATTACCAAACTTGAATTACACGAAATTGGAAACACCGAACAGAAAACGCGCTGAAGTATTTGTAAATGTAACAGATAATGAAAGGAAGTGCGAAAACTGGATGGAAACAAGCTTGATTTCCTTTGCCCCGCGATACAGGCCAGCCTGGCCTACATTACATGCGCATAAAACGGTAAGTTGGTACCCTTGGAGCTCGGTGCGATAGAAATAATCGCACCAGACACCTTGATGATAAATGATGACAATAACTTATGAATAACGCCAAAAGTGATCGATGTGGAAAGGTTTTCGAGTCATATGTGAATATGTTATTATTTTGTATCAAGTATATTATTATGGTCTATAAAATTTATTCATGAATTTGATGTTCGTAAATGAGCAGAATTTTATTTTTTAAATTTACTGTTTCTTTAAGGAATCTTTTGAAAGAGTGTCCGTGGTCCTAGAACGCAAGGGGGCAGCTCGGTGCAGTTGTTAAGCGATTGGCTCCTGCCTTTCATGTCGCTGTTTCGATTCCCCCACGGAAAAAATATTTGTTTGACCTACAGATTGTGTTCTGGGTCTGGGTGTCTTGTGTATGTGAGTTTACACGAATGTGAACGCTCTTACGATACAGGAGACATTCGTAGTGACGGAGGGACAACGTTTTTTTGTCTGACCAACGTCTGACACGCCCTCTGATTCCACCTTAGAGCGGTATTTGATGTTCTACCTAAAAAAAAAACTAGTTGATTAAATATAGACGACAATGAATGACAAGTGATCATCGTCGTCTTTATTAACTACAACTACACCAGCTATTGTTATGACGACATGTCTCTCACTGTCTATCAATTCACTTTTAACACTTCTAGCAACTAATAATTCACGCTCATCAAAATTGATACAATTCCACATCAAAAGAAAACGGTACACATACAGAGATAGCGGAATATTTTGGGAGTGTTTGTTCTAGAAGGTCACGGCCAGCGAACCAGGCGGTCTAGGCTCGCAAGGTTATGCGTTATGGCTCGGTTTACGACGCGGATCCATGGAGAAAAAGGACGCCATTCTGTTTTATGGTGAACGGAGAAATTTTATGGAGTTCTTTCCTTATGAGCTGAACTGTAATGGGAAAATGGCGGTTTGACTTGTTTCGGCTTGCCAAAGCTGTAAACGTTTCTTTTATTGTCATTATTATGAGCCTGTCGTGTCCCGCTTCAGGGCAAAGGCCTTCCATGCATTCCATACTTTTCTGTTATTATAAGCCTCCCGTTGATCTCTCCTCAGTGTTCCGCTGCAGGGCAAAGGCCTCCCTTCCATTCCATTCTTCTCTGTTCTTAGCTACCTCTGGCCAGGTCTAGGTAGGGGTCCAACTCGTCACGTCATCTCCTTCTGAGCCTACCACGTCGCTGGCTTCTGCTATTTGGGATCCAGTCAGTGGTAGCCTTCGCTCAATCGTTGCGACATGAGGCAGATATAATAACATCTCTTAAAATTAAATGACTCTTTTACAATTACATTAACTATTATTACATACAAGATATTAAGACGGAAGTAGCAGATAAAACTACATACATACATAATTATATTTATCAATGTTTCTTCAACTCTACGATATAAATAGTTCAAATCATATTATAAGTGATGTAACATAATTCAGTCAATTTCATCTCAAGGATAATTTTTGTGGGAGACCCGAGCATCTCTAATCTTTTAATATACCCTTCGTCCTTGGCAACGAAATTCCGGGCGTTTCGTCTTTCTTATTTATTGCCTATAAGAATATACAAATATTGCTGGATCAACCAAAAATATGAGTTCATTGGGTGAAAAATGAATAATATTGTTACGCCGTGAAACTTGAGTACGCTATATCTTCGACGAAACCAAGAGTAGCATCAAATAATTAAAACGCATTGCTGTGCGAAGCTTCGAGAATAGGAGTACATACTCAGGCCTGGCAAATTCCAGAAAAGTCCGACATACGCTATTATTATTAGATAACATTCAGTAGGTAGTTATGTGGGTGGATAAGGGAATTTGTACCTTCCGGTGTTAGCAATAGAGTCGAAATTTGCATGTAAGGTGGTAGATAAGTACCTACTTACGAGAGTAATAATAATGATTTATGGCCTCCCGATGCGACTATTTTGTGCTAGAATGTCCTTGAAACGTCGGTATCGAGAAGTTTCGATGACTTCGCATATAAATGCGGGTCCCCGGCTAGAAGCAGTTTCAGTTTGATTTCGTCAGCGATACAGAGCGAACTACCTAAGTGTGTGAAGTGATACCTAGCGACCTAAGCGATACTAAACGGAACTCTGAGTGTTTATAGTGATTGGTTATTTGTTGATTGGACTAATTTGTCATTGTTTTGTGGTGAATAAAGTTCTCTGCTAGTAAACCGGCATTTAATTACTCACGTTCGTAACAACTGGTGTCAGAAGTGAGATGCCATTACTACAGAGGGACGACGAGCAGGGACCACGAACAAGGAGGCAAGTGGAGATGGATGCTGCACGTCAACGTCTGGAAGCGGAAGATCGGGCTGGTATGGGAGCAACGGCAGCTGCTGAGGCGCCAACAGGGCCATCCTCGGAAATGAACCTCGCCGCAGTGTTGGCCGCCATGCAAGCTAGTATGGAGGCTAACCAGCGTAAGCTCCAGGATCTAATCGCGGCTAACCAGGAAGAAGCCCGCCGCGAACAGGAAGCTGCCCGCCGCGAACAAGAGGCTAACCAACGTAAGCTCCAGGATCTAATCGCGGCTAACCAGGAAGAAGCCCGCCGCGAACAGGAAGCTGCCCGCCGCGAACAGGAAGAAGCCCGCCGGGATCAAGAGGCTAAACAGAACCTGATCCTCGAAAAAATCGATCACGGCCTCGTCACGTTGGGCGAGAAAGTGAAAAATCTCACCTTAGAGGTCAAGGAGGTTTCCGCCCGAGCCGATAGCCTCGAAACCAGAATTGATGGCCACGAAGATCGCCTGCTGGACATCAACAAAAAAATTATCAAGCTCGAAGCACGCGAACCCGTTGCTGTTAGCGCACCATCGCACACCCACTGTGCATCAGCCGCAAAATTTGATATGCCGCGTTTTGATGGCACGTCGTCCTGGACGGCTTTTAAGTACCAATTCCAAACACTGGTCAAGACGAACCGCTGGGATGATGACCAGTCTTTCGCGGCGTTAACTTTGGCCCTACGAGGGGACGCTCTGCTGGTCCTAGAGAACCTTCCTCCAGACGGCAGGACGTTGGAGCGTCTAATGGAGGGACTAGACACTCGCTATGGTGACAAGCACCTCGAACATGTTTTCCGCGCGCAACTTCGCGATAGAACGCAGAGGTCGAACGAGAGCCTTCAGCAGTGGGGAGTAGAGGTTGAACGGCTGGTCCGGCGGGCATACATGTCGATGACACCGGAGACGGTGGAAGTAAATCTGGTGCAAGCATTCATCGACGGTCTACGGGATACTGAAGTCAGGGCTACGGTGCGACTCGGACACCACCAAACTCCGAAGAGTGCGATGGCCCACGCTTTGGAAGTGGAAGCCGTACGACAAGACTCACGTACGCACAGAGTTCGGGAAGTGGTGGTCTCACCTTCAGTGCAACCACGTCACCGAGAAGTGGCTTCGTCGGCAAAGTCCCGCTATATTCCGACGTGTTATGGATGTGGAGAAAAAGGGCACATTCGTACCGATTGCCCCAAGAGGAAGAGGGGAAGTGTGGACTCCGGAACTCAAGTTAACGAGGAGTCGTTAAGGGCCGCGGGGCGGGTGCTGGCTGGTCAACTGAAGGCCCCAACCATCACCATCAATCAAGTCCACAACGGAAATAGTTTGATCATCGAGGGAACGCTGAATCAACGTGCTTGCAATTTCACCGTTGACACCGGGGCGTCACGGACTATTATAAGACCTGAGTTGCTGAAACGCACCATCTTGTGGCAAAAAGAAACCCCAGCCTGCCGACTTCAGACAGCCACCGGCCAGCCAGTCTCCGTCCTCGGTGATACAGAAATCGAGTTTAAAATCGGTGATCAAGTGTACACCCATTCAGCGTTAATTGCGAATATTACCGACGATTGCATACTGGGTCTCGACTTCCTGCGGAATTACCGATGTGTTTTAGATATCGATAAAGGAGTATTGAAATTCCCAGACCAAGAAGTCTTCCTGCAAGGAATTAACACATGCAACCTCTATTGCTTAAAGGATACCACATTGGCTCCAAGAACGGAAACCTTAGTCGAAGTTAAATTTCCTAAGAAAATTAGGCAACGCAGATGTGTTATGGTTGAAGACATTGGCCGGCACCCGGAACTTATCACCGCGAGGACATTAGTTATGACGAAAGGAAGATCCAAGGTCAGGATTGTAAATCTTGGGAAAAAGGAGATCCAGTTGAAGAAAAACAGTGTTGTTGGAAGATGTGAAGAAGTGAAGTATCTCCGCCAAATCAACACATCTTCAGTAAAACAAGACGCAATAAAAGGTGAACCTGATCACATCCAGCAACTTCTGGAAAATTCTAAGAGCAATTTATCAGTTTCGGAACTACAGCAAGCCAAGGAATTTCTGCTACGGTTCCGGGATATCTTTGCAACGGGAAAAGATTGCGGAAGAACAGGTCTCGTCAAGCATGAGATAGATACAGGTGATGCTAGACCAATTAAACAGAGACCGCGCCGCATACCCTGGGCTAAAGAAACTGAGGTAGCAGAAATGGTAAAGGATATGGCTGATAGCGGAATAATTGAACCTTCTACGAGCCCATGGTCTTCTCCTGTCGTTCTGGTGAAGAAGAAGGACGGCAGTACCAGATTCTGTGTAGACTACAGAATGCTGAATGATGTAACGAAGAAGGACAGTTATCCCTTGCCTAGGATAGACGACACACTGGATATGCTCAGTGGTATGAAGTGGTTTTCAACCATTGACTTGAAAAGTGGCTACTGGCAAGTGGAAATTAGCGAGAAAGATAAGGAAAAGACAGCGTTCAGTACAGGAATTGGCAACGGCCTGTGGCAATTTAACGTCATGCCTTTTGGGTTGTGCAACGCTCCAGCGACGTTTGAACGCCTCATGGATAGAGTCATGGTGGGCCTTCTTGGTGACGTCTGTCTGGTATATTTGGATGACGTCATTATAATGGGCCGCACTTTTAAGGAACACCTGAGGAATATGGAGAAAGTATTCACCAGGATACGGGGGGCTAACCTAAAACTAAGCCCAAAGAAGTGTGCCCTGTTCAAGAAGGAGGTCAGCTACCTAGGACATGTCATCTGCGCCGATGGAGTGAGAACCGATCCTGAGAAGATAAAGGCTGTCCAACAGTGGCCGGCTCCAAAGAACAAAACAGAAGTACGTGCATTTCTAGGGTTGTGCACATACTACAGACGGTTTGTTATGAGTTTTTCGGACATTGCAAAACCTTTACATCAGCTGACTGAGGATAAACGAGATTTTATCTGGGACAAGAACTGTGAGTCAGCATTCAACGAACTAAAGCAACGGCTATGTGAAGCGCCTATACTGGGGTATCCGAGCAGAGATGGAAGATTTGTCGTCGATACCGACGCCAGCAACACAGGAATTGGTGGAGTGCTTTCGCAGGTGCAGGAAGATAGGCAAGTCGTGATCGCTTACTTCAGTAAGGCACTTTCAAAACCAGAAAGGAACTACTGCGTGACTCGACGAGAACTACTGGCTGTTGTAAAAACTTTGCAACATTTCCACAAGTACCTCATAGGGAGACAGTTTACGTTGAGGACGGACCACGCTGCATTGAAATGGCTTCTACAATTCAAAAACCCTGAGGGTCAAGTTGCAAGATGGCTAGAGCAGCTGCAGGAGTTCAACTTTGTGACGGAACATCGTAGTGGAAAAGGGCATAACAATGCAGACGCCCTGTCGCGACGTCCATGTAATGAGGACTGTAGACATTGCCAGCAAAATGAAGCCCGGGAACACGTGAACTTGATTAGGGCTGAAGGCAACTTTAAGAAGTCCCAGGAAGAAGATGACGATATTCGACCTATACTGGACTGGAAGCGTAGTGGAACTAGGCCTCAGTGGAATGAAGTATCGTCACATAGTCCTGTCACAAAGAGCTACTGGGCACAGTGGGACAGTTTAGTCCTAGAAAATGACGTGCTTTGTAGGAAATGGGAATCGAACGATGGCAAGGAGGTGACCACACAAGTGATAGTACCACGACGTGAAGTGGTCCCCCTGCTTCAGGAGATACACGATGGCGCTTCTGGTGGACACCTGGGAATCAAGAAAACTCTACTGAAAGTGAGACAGCGGTATTACTGGCTCAATTGTAGAGAAGACATAGAGCAATGGTGTCGGAAATGTACAGCATGCGCATCCGTGAAAGGACCACAGACTAGGAGCAGGGGCAAGCTTCAGTTGTACAATGTAGGAGCCCCATGGGAACGTATTGCCATCGACGTTGCTGGACCTTTCCCAGTGACAGATGACGGAAACAAATACATAGTGGTGATACAGGACTATTTCACAAAGTGGCCTGAAGTTTTCGCCATACCCAATCAGGAAGCGACGACAGTGGCGAAAAAGGTGGTCGAAGAAGTAGTATGTCGGTATGGCGCACCTTTGGAGATCCATTCCGATCAAGGCCGCAACTTCGAATCTGCGCTGTTCCAGGAAATGTGCACTCTTCTGGGGATTTACAAGACACGCACAACACCTGCGCACCCACAGTCGGACGGAATGGTGGAGAGGTTTAACCAGACCCTGGAGAATCACCTGGCTAAGGTTGTCGATGACCATCAGAAAGATTGGGACCGGTATATTCCACTATTTCTGATGTCTTATCGATCAGCAGTGCATGATAGCACGGGACATACCCCAGCAAGAGTGAATTTCGGCAGGGAGATGAGACTTCCAGTCGATACCATAACCGGCGTGCCACCTGACAAGACTAAGCCAGTTACGGACTTCGTAAGTGACCTCCAAGATCAATTGGATGAAGTGCATAAACGAGTGCGTGAGAATAGCCTGCACACCAGCGTTAAAATGAAAACTCGATACGACCGCAATGCCAACGCCAAGGGATTTGAGGAAGGTGCACTGGTTTGGCTCCACAACCCACTTCGACGAAAAGGGAAGTCGCCGAAACTTCAAGCTCGATGGGAGGGACCTTACACCGTGATAAAAAGGATCAACGACGTTACCTACCGCATCAAGAAAGGGTTACGAGGGAAACCTAAGGTAGTCCACGTGGATAGATTGGCGCCGTATCACGGATCTAATAATGCTCGGGACGAGCATGACTAAGAGGGGGGCACTGTTACGCCGTGAAACTTGAGTACGCTATATCTTCGACGAAACCAAGAGTAGCATCAAATAATTAAAACGCATTGCTGTGCGAAGCTTCGAGAATAGGAGTACATACTCAGGCCTGGCAAATTCCAGAAAAGTCCGACATACGCTATTATTATTAGATAACATTCAGTAGGTAGTTATGTGGGTGGATAAGGGAATTTGTACCTTCCGGTGTTAGCAATAGAGTCGAAATTTGCATGTAAGGTGGTAGATAAGTACCTACTTACGAGAGTAATAATAATGATTTATGGCCTCCCGATGCGACTATTTTGTGCTAGAATGTCCTTGAAACGTCGGTATCGAGAAGTTTCGATGACTTCGCATATAAATGCGGGTCCCCGGCTAGAAGCAGTTTCAGTTTGATTTCGTCAGCGATACAGAGCGAACTACCTAAGTGTGTGAAGTGATACCTAGCGACCTAAGCGATACTAAACGGAACTCTGAGTGTTTATAGTGATTGGTTATTTGTTGATTGGACTAATTTGTCATTGTTTTGTGGTGAATAAAGTTCTCTGCTAGTAAACCGGCATTTAATTACTCACGTTCGTAACAATATTTATCAATTTGTTGCTCGGGTTAACCACTTATTAGTAAGTTTTCCCTGGTTTTAATTTAATTGGATATTTTGCGGTTAATATTTTTGTACCATATTTTACATATAACGTGAAAATAAAAGCAAACTTTGGTATGACAGAGAGTGGGTGTGTGGCAGGAACATCTGGCTATCACTCCTGTACCCACGTAACCTAATAATGCCGACGTCACATTTCAGTTTGTGCATCTTTATTGTGTTACTTGACAGTTTCCCCTTCCACCAGATTTGAAAGGTTATTTACGAAATATTGAACGAATTTGAACAATCTTTTTATTTGTTGTTTTGGTAATTTTAATAAAAAATAATTTAAAAAGCAATTAATTAACTAAGTACGCAAATTTGTTAAAACTAATGTATCATCTAATTATACTTACAATAATAGTAGCGACCAGCTTCGCAGGGGTGTTACAAATCTTTGAAATTCTCTGTATCTTCGCCTACTTTAACATGCATGTATTATACATCCAAACCTTCCTCATGAATCACTCTGTTTACTGGTTAGGTACAACCAATTGAATAACAGTTCAGTAGTTTTTGAGTTCAACAGGACTTCGATTTATATTATTTAAGGAAGTATTGGTTAATTTCCACGTAGGTAGAATCTAAGAATAACTCCGCTAATTGAGGATATAACGTTGAACTTTAATCTTCTGTAGATAGAACCGGTATTTTCTATCTTCATCACGTGTTCTTACAACTAACGATTATATTCTAATTACTTGCTTAAGGGCCTATTTCATCACCTATGATTAAGTTTCGAGTATCTTACTTGACAGATAATTTCATACAAATTCTGTCACATTTTTGAATTTATTCAGTGTAGTAGTGTCAATGTCGTAAATGTGTAAATGTGTCAATGTCCGAGTAGTAGTGCCTACTCGGACATTGTGAAACAGGCCCTAAGTATTAAATAGTTCCTTCGTGAAATCATTACGAAACCTCCAGGTTATGATTCAAACAGAGTGCCGAGCTCCGGGTAATTTCTGAAAAGAAAACCCGTGGTCTTAGAAAGCAAAGCGTTATTGAAGGACACAGGTGTGGTTTTAGTCAGTAACAGTTTGACACGCGCCCTACCGCTCCAAACAGAACGGGAGAAAAGTAATTGGATGATTTCCCACCTTAATAACAAAACCCATTCATGATGTGATTATAATATTTCTGAGAATTTCCTCTAAATTCATCGAACATTCCTGATAAACTATTTCAATATCGAAGCAGTTGAATAATGAATCTGTGCCAAATTATTAATTAAGAGCCGAGATGGAGACTTCAGTTTCTATCAACCATCCACCTGATTTAGTAATAACTCTATTATGGCTTCTTGTATTAGGTTCTCCAATATCAGAGAGCTACGTACGATAGACGAGTCGAGACGATATCGACCAAAATAGTCTAAACATAGGCTCTCAGATGTTAACAGAATCTTGCTTATATTCTCAATCAATACTCACATTTCTGTAACGAATTGGGTAATCGTGTTACTGAGGTCTGATCCGAATCTGCTCCGTTCCGAATGAAGGAACATATCCTATAATCCCATCACCGAATTGTACATACACTTCTTTTTCGTCAAAGCCTCTTCTGAACGGTTCATAGCGTTTGACCTTTGATTGTTTACCGTTTATAACGTCAGCTGCACTTTTTCGGTATTTACGTTTGCTGTTTTTGTGTCAGCTCCATTATCTGTGACCACTATTGTAGTATGTCTTTCAAATTCTACTCCAACGACAGTTGGGACATCTAAATGTATGCGAGCGCACGTCAATTACTGTCCAACGTTTCATATTAGTTCCTCGTATTTGGGTCATAAACCAAGCCTTGATTGCTATGTCACAACTTTAAATTGAAACGTTCGAATGTTCTGGAATATTCTGGAAACCAGCAGAAAATATTGCTTTTAGATCTGTTTATAATTCGTATAAATCGCCATGTTTAGTTTTTCATTCGCAAGTTGAAACTGAGCGGCCAAAACAAACATACGTACGTATCAAAGCAAAAATGCTGTGGATTGCCAGCCATTTTTTTTTCGTTTCGTCATAAAACGAGCAGTTTCACCGACTTTACGATTACTACTTCAATTGATGTTTAAACATTTTAAAACGGAGTTTAGTTTCATTTAAAACTCTTTTTAGACGACGTAGAAACAAGAGCAGTTATAAGATGAAGTACATGGTTGAATGCTTGTATATCCAGGTGTTTGAAACACGTGTATGAGACGGACATTATGTCAAGCCTCAAGAACAAAGACAGACACGCACGTCGGCGCGCTGCAAATTGTTCGCGGATGACGCAAAGCAAGTCGCATCAATTAACCCAAAGTGCTCAAACATTTTTATCATTGTGTCGCTTTTCTATTTGACGAGAAGATACCTATATGTAGTTTATTTCAGAATTTTTCCTGCTCTTTCAACAAGGTTACTCTGTTACAGTAGATTTTTGGGTCGCTAAACATGGTTAAGATAACAAACAATATAGCATTAAGACCTATTTCAGCATATTTTTTTGTATCCAAAATTGGTCAAGCCACCAATTTACCAGCCATATCTACCAAATTTTATGATCAACTGTCTCTTGACGCTAACGACACAATATTTGGACAGCCAACCATTGTGTCGCTTGGAAGTGGTCACTATATCGGTATATCCATTAGTACTTTTAATGAGTCAACGCACAAATGACGGCGCGTAGCGTACAAGCTGTATCTTTTTACAAAACGTATATTTACGAGACGTTTTACCATCTTACCTTCAAGGGGCTCCCGGCTGTACCTGCCCTTGGATCCATTGTGTAGTTGCAGCCCTATTGTTCGCAAGAGAGAGCTTAGTACCCGCCTCCGGTCTCCTGCCTCTGAAGATTTTTAAAAGTCTTGCGAAATGTGCACGCGTTTTTCTTTAGGTTTTGCAGATTTCGAAAGATCGAGAATAATGTTAGTACACCGATGAATCATGTCAGTCTTATTAGAGAGAGAATAAATACATTTAGAGGTGGTTTGGAAAACCATCCTGAAATTGTTTGATCTATCATATTTAATTTATGTTTTCCTCCAATAAATCTAATCGCAATTGCTAATTCTTGTCCAAATATTGATTTCTTTTCGCCAATGGCCGGAAACCTAGACTTGTATAAACAGTGGTGTTACCGCTGCGGTTTCTCAGTAGTCGCGGCGTGACCTGCGTGATTCGTTCCGATGCCCAGGTGTTCTATATTTATAGCCCATCCTGTCTGCAACTTTGCGCGTATATGGGTACTGCTATACGTACGTCTGTGCCACGAGAGTTGGTACAGAAGTCTCAAGTCGCTGTGATGTTTATGTTCCATTCCATAATTATGTAGAAATGCTTTAAAAGCTTGTTATCTTGCACCATCACCAATGCATTTGTTAAGTTTAATAATTACGCTGTTAATTCATCTCTAATTTGTACGGCAGTAAGTGAGCAGGTACAAGTTCACCACTGAACCTTCTCCCTACATCCGTTTTGTACAACGCTTTCGTAATAGCAATACTTATACATTTTCGTATGTAGAACACGACCGGATTTTCTAGACTCTGACCGCTTTATTACCTGTCTCTGGCATAGACACATTTGCGTCCCAAACGGAAAATAATGCTAAATATAAATGTCATGTTATTTTAGGTTTTTATCAAAATATTTACGTTCAATATTTACGATATCAGCTATCGTGTTTATATCTTAGAACGATAACATTTACATGAAAATCAAATGATTTATTACGTTAACTAAATGGTTTGGACGTGTGGAATTGTGTGTAAAAATTCTCATTGTTATTTTACGAGTATTAAAATACATGAAGGACTCGACAAAGCCTGTACATTAATTTACATATTCACGTTTATTCAAATTTCATTTTGTAATGTTTTAAACAGATTTGAAGCCAGCGTGGAGCTACTTAATTTCAAATTAATCAGATTCATATCTAACCGTGTCTTGTTTTCCTTATTTATGGAACAAGGCGTCAGTTATGCAAGACCAGTTCCGGTCCCATTAATAAAACAAGAAAGCTTTTCGTTTAATGGCTGGTTTCCTCCCGTGGCGATGCTGGCACACGCGATGCTCGACACCCACCACTGAACACGGGCCTGTTCTCAAATCTTCACTAACGACACTTCACACCTCTTTGTTAATCTCTATTGGTACATGCTCAACTTTTTGTTCTTTTCTACAATTTTCTCGCTGTCATACTTATTCAACGTCTCATTATGAAAAATCTTTTCCTTTGGCAGAGACAACGTTCATTAAAATGTAAAACCAATCCTTGAACTGTTCTACATAAATGTATGTCAAATTTTAGAGACACCTTGATAATTCCCCGAGCCTACCAACCTTGATTAATTATTAAAGGCTGATCAACCTTATTTATTAAAGGCAGCATTGAATAACGTTGTTTAGAAATTATCTTGAGAATCGAAACAACGAAGATGTGTAGGAACATTGCCAAGACGTCTCATAACCGGGTTGTTTTGACAAACATAGTATGATGAAGCTAAATAGCTCAATTATCGATACACGCCAAGGTCTGGGAAGCTTCATTACGTGGAACACTACAATTCGATAGTTAATAATGTAATCGTGCTAGTTTTTGCCGACAGTTAGCTATATATAGATAGAGACATAGCGGATGATACGTGGGTTTAAATAGCAGTGATCAATGAACCACTAATCGGTGTCGGGCTCCGAGGGAACGGATATTACCTACCGGAATTTCCCGCTTTTCCTGCCAGCTTATTAGATTGGTCTGGAGAAATGCAGACGATGCTTGAGTATACGGAACAATTTATTTTAAACCTCTTTGGTCACGATCGTGAAAATAACTCGAAGGGATTCGCGAATATTTTTTTAAGATCCGTGTTTATCTTGTGAAACGAATTTTTGGAACATGCATCGCTTCGATTTGCTCTTTTACGCTTCAACGCTGGTTAATCTTCAAAGGGTGCTCAGCTTTGTGGAGCATTTTAATCGTTTAGTTGTCGTCGTCTGTTTACTGCAGCGCATTTTGCATATCCTGTATTTTTTAAATCTTTGTTTAAGTATCTTTATCAGGCACGTTTTTATATTTTCTCAACTAGAAACCAAGACTCTGACGTCGCTTAGTTTCTGAGAAAGAAATTCCTAACTGGCTGGTTATCCATTGTTTATGTTTTAAGACAATGGCTGGACCATTAACCATAACAATTGTATTCGCTCACATGGGATACGTTTCTCTGTTCTTGTTTATAATATCATTTTGTGTTAGGTACAGATATTTCGTTTCAAAATCTTTATTACCAACGTATTTATCTTTACTTTTTCGTGTCTTTTGCTCTTAATCATAATTTGCATCAAAATTAATTAATCATTCTTTTATAATAGTTTTGGCACGACCATTTAAAATAGTTGCCTCTTAAAATATCTTCCTCGATGCTTCCAGCTTCAGCACCTGTCCTCAAAGCAATAATTCCCTCTTTCTATGGCCTCTCGCCAAAAAATTCAGTGCAAGTGTCCTCAGATTGTGATAATTTAGTGAGTTGTTATTGGATTGTTTATTATTCCGTCCGGTTTCAAACTTGACGGTAGGCATATTCGTAAATATATAACTTCAGCATCATACATTTTATTTGACCATGCGACCTTGGCTGATAAGTTATATCGCTTAGTTGGTTATGGAGAATGCTTTTAGGTGGATCGGCTGATAGATAGTGAACTGTTTGCTAGTGTTACTCACATTATCTGTGTTTGCTTCATGGCTGTTTAGAGGCATTATTTATTCTCTGTTTGACGCAATTGTTGTCATGAACTCTTCTTCACTTTTCACTGTCTGTACAATTTCGTTGGGATCAAGTATTTATTCACCTACAGATATTATTAATTATAAACGTATATTAAGAGTTGTTGCGTCGTATTTTACGTTGTTGAGCCAATTGCTATCAAAAGCTTAATTAGACTTAATGTTGATTTATTCCTGGATAGCTGTGCCAGTCGCTATGTTTGCTCTGTCTGAAAAAATGATTATAGCATTTGCACTACAAATCAGAAATTGAGTTTAACGTATGGTACATATCATTCATTCTCGTTATGCTCAAGCGATTGGCAGATACTGCAGAAATAGAACGAAGATTTAAATTTGTTGAGATCGTTTTCATGATTGCGTTTTTGTAGTATATATCTTGGCTTCTTTTGAGGTGGAAAATCATCAGATTACCTGAGGGCTGACTTTAAACCTACCTGTCTCTTCAGCTGCTCTTTACGTTCCAGGGCCGCGGTAACTCTTGCAAACATTCCTGCAGAGTGTACCTATATGTGCCTAAATTCCATGATTGATTTTAGTCTTTGTTATAATTCGGAGTATAAATTGCGTTTTTCCTTGTAAAGCTGTTAGCTATCGACACCAAATCCAATTCAGTTCGTAAATGATGTAACATTGACAATTCTATTGAGTTGACTTATTCTAGTGCTTCAAATATTCTGTCTGTTGCGTCGTCGTGGTGCCATTGTTTAGCCATTCGTTTCGGTTATAGGGTTGCTCACTTCCATGTACATCGGTATATCGATCTTTTTGAAACCATGCATATTTCGTTACTGTTACTATCTTATCGAAACCGCTATCATTCTCTGGTGTCACGTTTTTTTTTCTGATTACCATCGGTATCAATGAAATAACAGTTTATAGTTGGAAAAGTTTTTCATATTCACTAGAATAATAATTTATAATCATTAGCATAAAAATCGAAAATATTTCTTTATTTATTATTCTTTTCGTTTAAAGTAGGTACTTAAGCAAATTATCCTCAATGCATAAGGAAATGTAATGCAGTAGGAGAAAGGAATAACACATTAGTAGGCTAAAACCTCCCAGGACTGCGGGATTGTTCGAAATAATTACCGCTAACTGGAGGAATACGGCTGGGTTTTGGTCAGTAAACGTTTTGGCACTCCCTGTTGTCCCACCCAGAACTGGAGAAGTTCGCTAATGACTTTTCCCACCCAAAAAAGGGCGAAGACTTTGTCTTCTAATCTCTATAAAAGTATAAATAGCCCTCTGACGCTATTCGCGTAAGTTGTAGCATAAACTGATTTATATAATAATAAGCAGAGGCACGTAATAATGTCAGCACAGCAACATTGAACGCTCGATACGCCCAATTACATGACGCTCACAGTATTATGATATAATATTGTTTGGCAACCTTAGACAGCACAGAGAAAGAGCACGTACGACCTACTAAATAAATCGACGAAGCGGTTCCGGCCGGCATTGTAAACTTTTAATTATCACTAGTGTAAGCCATGTCAGTGTTGTGCGAACAAAAGATATTACGGTTCTTGAGGAAAGACTGGGAATCGGGAAACGTGAGGGTGATCGTAATGACTCGTTTATAAATCGTGAAGCGAGTGACGACGTCTCCAGATATTGGATGCTATTCATCGTAACAGCGACCGCTCTGTCATGAGTTAGATGAAGAAGAAGAAAAAAGACGATGTTCCGTGATACGGTTTTGTAAGACGCTGGGTATGACTTGCATATTATCAATAAAGATACCGTTAAATTGAATATGTGCAGGATATTTTGCAGTAGCCTAGTATTGGTTGGTGATAATGATGAAACAGTGAATTTCCGTGTTACCCTAGTTATTGGGTTGTGGAGGTCTGGTAGGCAGCCGCTCCTCGTAAAATACTGGTATTCAGCTAAATCCGGCTTGACTGGATGCCGACCCGATGTAGTTGGGAAAAGGCTAAGCAGATGATGATGATAATGATGGAAACAGGAGCCTTGCAATTGCAAGTGCAACTGAACAGGAATATTTAGAGGTCAACGGAACTGTAAAACTTAACGTACAGGATGCATAACCGTTGCCATGAATGAGAGGGGTTGTAGTGCAATTAATGTAGTGTTCATAAATGCGGGAAGTGCATAACTGATAAAATATTTAGGCCGAGTGACATAAATTACGACATGACGACGAATGACGAAACGAACGAATTAGTCAAAATAGTTGAACAAGCTATATCGATTTTAATGGGTTTTGTTCATATGTCTAGTGTTTTCCAATATTCGATTACTGTAAAGTAAAGAAATGAAATGGACTTTGTATACCATTTCATCTCCTTCTACGCAGTATCGTTTTGTTTGAGAAGGGATATCATTTTGAACAAAAAATCCTGGACAGAAAAAAAAATATAGCAATTTTAGCTTGAGTTGACCAAAGAGAGCATCTTGTTTGACACGAAATTACGCTATTAGCTTGCCAGAGCTACTTTTGCCTATAAGCGACCACACGCTGTGTTCAAACACCCATGTGGTTTTCTAATAATAAGAACAATCAAACACTTGATGAAAGTATCGATTCTCAGCCAAGAGATTAACGAATTCAATTTAGCAGTATGAAACTTTGTAGCAAACACTTTTCCAGTTTTCAAACTGCGGGAATTTATTGGCTAAGGAAGCGAAAGGCATCTTGAAAATGGAATGGAGGCAACCTTGAAATTTTTACCCACCAATAAACAGTTCGGAAGAATTTTCCGTTACTGAAAGGTGCTCCATTTGTTGTAGAACTATTGACCAGTCTACCAATCTATTTGTCGAATACTTCTTTAGGCTGTGGCATCGACATTTTCAATACAGACAATGCCATATTCAAACAATAATAGGCATTGTATACCACGAACTAATTTGCACTTTCGGTAAAATGAGGCTTTCAATGTAATATTATCCGGTTGTTTTCGTTTTTGTCTTGCTTCTGGATTCGAGAAAACGTTGCATAAGGCAAACAGGATTTCAGTGTCTTATTGCTATAATACTGAGAGTGCAGCATCGTTTGAATATAAGACGGAATCTTGCATTGAATAACATCGCAATGCCTTCTTTGCCTTATATAAAATTTATTTAAGACGAAGAAATCTTAAAGGAAATATATATTTTAATAGAACAATCACTGAATGCAAGAATGCATTCCTCTAGATTAATTTCCTTTTGGACTATCTACGTTAAAGAGAGCGTTAGGTAACCTGAGTAATAGCTTTTCTTGAGAAAATATGTTCAGCGTGGGTAGGGAAGGAGAAACTGAGTCTGCAGATGAAAGTAAGTTTCTACAAAGTGTAAAGAAAGGTCACAAGTATGAACGGTATTTACTGTGTCTCACGATGTCGTTACATTCGGAGAGCTCGTGTCAAATGCACATATTATACATTACACACTTTCTACTAAAGTTAATGTATGTAGAATGAGACGAGTCCCAATAATCTTATCTCAAATGCACTCTGTTATCTTTTAGTTCACAACGATACAGAACGGTGTACCAATACGGTACAAATGCACTTAGTACAGCAATTACGAGCGAGACTCGAAGGAAATTGTTGAAATACCGCTTTGAAATGCCAGCGCTCGCAGTCGCGGCTACACAACAGTGAATGACACCTATGTGGGGATGCCCGGCGACCGCGCATTTATAGTTTGCACGCACCATACACCCAGAAGACGTCTGCCGAACGACGCCGAAAATATACCAAACAGTTTACAATAACACTGATGTAGCTAGCAGATACAGATCCAAGAGATATGCGATTAATTTCCGTTAGCAGACTCTCCGTGATTCACATTATGAATCCAAGTGCAACTCGTGCCAAATCCACTATCATCTCAATATTTAAACAATCGCGGAAGTGTAATTCCGAGGCGGATATTGCATAAAGGATAACAGTAACATCTTTTTATTATGATTGCTTCGAAAACTGAGAAGATAGCGTGCAAAATATTTGTTGTAATTTACATATTTGAATATAGATGTCCTTCATATATCATTGTGTAATTGCAATACTCTGACGTCACGGACTAACAAAATATCGTGTGACACGTGACCCAATCTGACCCATTCATATCTTTATTTTTTACTAAATAAAGTCAGTTACATTTGGGAAGGAACGCTCCTCAATGGAATCTGTAGCTACTATGTATGTAGGTCGTATAGATATCTGTCTGAGCGAGCGTTATCCTATACCTAGTGCAGTGTACGTAACGGAGGCGATACAGGCGCCATCTGTGCAAATATTGATATTGACCTTCGCAGCTAGAGTTGTTTGTCGCGAACCGTCAATACTTTGCGAACGTTTTATTATAAACACTTGACGCTTTGATGATACGTTCCTCTGTAAACATTAGAATTTGGAAATCGATATTTTTATACCAACACCGTTCCTTTTTGTTCACCTGTTTGGTTCTGTCTGTAGTAAAAATCAATAGATTGAATTCAATGCCTCTGGTTCTCGCTTTGTAAGTTGGAATTTCTATCTAAGGTAGAGACTATTTTGCGCCCTTTTTCTTCAGCTAACTATATGCAAATATTTACGTTCCCTCCTGAATCAATACCTCTATATTCCACGTTCTACTTAGCGTCTGGATAATGCCTGACCTTTTTCGAAATGTCACTGCCTAAATATTGTAAACTATTTTTGTGTACGATTTTTGTCAATGCTTGGGAGGTCATCTAAAAATAAAAGAGCATCGCTGCCGGTGCTTTGTTGCCGGAGTTTTTTCCTCCTTAAACAAAATGAATAAATACGATAGAAATTGCTCAATTTACTTTGTCAATAAATTATTGTTGCTAAAAAACTGCAAAAAGACAAGCCGCAGATTTGCTTTTGCTAGAAAGGCATCGATGCGTTCTCCGTTTTCCAGTAACTCGTCAAGCGTACACAGTGTTACACTCGTCGAATGAATCAGCCGAGACTTTCGTTTGACAGTCGTCACGGTGTTCGCGGGTGTCGCTGCGTGCGCGGTGGCTAGATAGGCGCCGTTATCGCGTCAAAATGGCGGCGCGTGGCGTCGGCCATTGCGCGCCGCGGTCGTTGACGCGGCCCGGCTGGCGTGGCGTGGATATTGATCGCGCGTTGGTACCCGTCTGCCGACGTACAGCGACATCTAGTGGCGTTCTGTGGAAACTTTAGTTCGGTTTTTTATAATAGATGGCGATAGGTGTACGATGTTTTATGTAGGAAAGTTGTTCAGACTTTTTATAACTTTTATTTTATATGGAATACGGTATAAAATATGATTTTACATAATCATATTTTTTCATAACCATATCTTTAAAATTCACATCTTCTAAGGTAGATTTCGTAGAGGCGTACCCAGACACTAGCTGTTGGTTCAAAACCTAAAGACTACATTTTTTTTCAAACCCCTTCGAAAATATCCTTGTAATGTTTGCTTATTTAACAATTAATTAATGTAAACTTTTTCTTTGTCTGCAGTGCAAAGACTTCGAGAAAGTGGGCGCGACGCTGGCGGTGACACCTTGTGACGTGGTGGAGGAGGCAGACATCACATTCTCCTGCGTCGCAGACCCTCAAGCAGCTAAAGAGGTAACCACATTGAACCGATTTCTAAACTACACGTTCTTTTCTTTACAACGAAGGGCAGGTGAGATTTGGAAGTAGGAAATTCCTTCTGTTCGGCATAGAAAAGTAAGTAAGCGATACGTAGAACGCAAAGGGCAACTGAATGAAAATAGGCGGGTTTTAGTCAGTAAAAAATAGTGAAGCTTTCTGTTTTTGTGCTTACACCATAAAGTTATAATTTGTTGGACTTGTAATTGGCTTTCTAATGACTATGGTTTCTTTATTGTATTTTTAATAGCTGTAAGTACAGCTATTAAAAACATTTTTTGTGTTTACCTCCATGTAAATACAAGAAAAAATCTGACACGCCCTCCCGCTCCACACTAGAGCGGGAGAAGTCCACCCAAAAACCCACTAAAATGCATACCTTTTACACCTTTGTTCTAGGAGGCTATATCTACGTAATAGTATTAATACATAGTACCTACAGATATCTCAGGTAAATACCTAAGTTAGCACAAAGGTCAGGTCTGAGTCATGGCTGCGACCCTGATCCGACCTTTACTGCGGATCATGAGGGGTCACGGAGGGATACGCGGGAACTCACCCGGAAGACATTGCTCAATGCGGGAACAAATGATGGGAAGAAATACATGATCCATTTTTGACTACCTTTGTCTTAAAAGGAGTTAGGCACGGCTCGATACAACTTTCAGGGTATAAGGGATAAAATTAAACCTGATGTAGGTTTTATGTATACATACTTTTTTTTTTTTAATTGTTATAAGCTAGCTACAAATAAACTGTTTGACTTTGACTTTGACTTTAGTGTTTGACTGCAATCCCGTCTGATGGTGAGTAGTGATGTAATCGTTGATGGCGAGGCGCTCTAATTTATTAAGAAAACCAATAAAGTGGTTCCCAATAAAGGGAGTTAGTGATAGTATGACGGGTAACAGTAAAGAATGGAAGAAAAAATGTGTTGCATCAACTCCAAGTAATATAGGAAAAGTGTGAGACTGATTCTTGAGAAAGGTGTGACAAACAAGCTTTTTATAGAGATTTCTAACATCCGTGCTGGAATGGGTCACTAGTGTTTCTATAAGTTAAAAGTATTTGTATAAAAGTTTATTTAAAATAGTTTATAGTAGAAAGCTAGAAAATACTGTCTACCGTATAAACATGTCCAGCATTTTCTAAAATAACCGTGGTTCAGTACGCAGAGTATCTCCATTGTAAGACAAGACTACAATGGCTCAGCTCTCGTATTAAAAAGTCTTTATTCCATTGTGCCTCTAGCAAGGGTTATGCGGTCCATAGAAGTCCAGTATATGTTCCTATGTTGTTGAAACCTCTATGGTCAGCTAGTAGTTTATTCCGGATACATCGAAGGACTGGAACAATTTGCCTGCTGCGGTCTTCCCTTCTGATTATAATTTAGGTGTGTTCAAGGTTAGAGTGCATAGGCTCTTAATAAACTAGTTCGCCTCACCATCAACAATTGCATCATTGCTTACCATCAGGTGGGATCGCACTTAAGCCCAAGTCTATATTCATATTCATATGGAGGGGAGGTCTTTGCTCAGCAGTAGGACAGTATAGGCTAGGCATTAGGTATTTATAAGAAAAAGTATTGCACGCTGATTTTACTCGCAAACACACGTAGGAGGAAAGGTTAATGGAAGTACAATAAGCTAAAACATGTAATAAAAACTTTGGCGGGATTAAAGGTCAAAAAGAGTAAAATAACACGGACAAATTAACGTGGGTGTGCTATCAACATATATACTTTGTGTTTGTAACCGTTTTGTTGTGCCTGTCCTGAATAAAAGTATTTCTAAACAGTGCCTCTCTTTTCTGCCAATTAAGAGAATACGGTCTGAATATCAGAATATTAAAGACTAGCTTTTGCCTGCGGCTTCGCCTGCCCGCCCGTTACAAATATGGTAATTTTATGACGTATAAATATTTTTTTTAGATAAAATATAGCTACACACAGCTATCTATCTGTTTCAGATAAAAACACTGAAATTGTCTTAGAAATCTTTTGTATTCAATTTTCTTTTCTTACATGTCAGTATATGAAGTGACATCGACTATAACAAAATCAATTTTCAAAAATTATCAATGTCTCATAAAAAACTGCCAGCAACATACTCCTCCTCGCTCGACCCTGACCGTCGAGCTCACACGGTGGCAGCTGGCCCCACTGCTTTCATTAACACCACCAACTTGTTGACCGGACGCCGTAGCACAGCACCGCCGTGGGTAGCCACATCCACCATGCGGACACGGCTGTCCCGGCCTGGCAGCGTGGCGACAACTCGACCTCTAGGCCACACATTTCGAGGAGATGAAGAATCTGCAATTAAGACTAAGTCATTAAGCCCTACCCCACACCCATAATCGTGCGTCCATCTCGTGCGCGTCTGTAGGCTGGGCAAATATTCGCGCATCCATCGAGACCAGAAATGGTCCGCCAGTCTTTGGCTTATCCTCCACTGCCTTCTTAGGTTTAAGTCTGCATCTGTGAAGCTTCCTGGTCTACCCAGCCCGTTTGAAGATCCAAGCAGAAAATGGTTGGGTGTCAGTGCCTCCTCCTCGTCGAGGTCGAGAGACACGTCTGTAAGAGGCCGGCTATTCACGACGTTTTCAGCTTCAGCCATGAGAGTGATAAGGACCTCCTCCTTGGGCGCTCTTGAGTGAAGGATCGCTGAGAGGGCCGTCTTTACTGATCGAATGAGCCTCTCCCATACACCTCCCATGTGTGGTGCATCTGGGGGGTTAAAGGTCCACTCAATGCCCAAGTCCGCAGTCTTCTTCATCAATCTTCAGTAGCTCCTTGTTTGCAGATCGAAAATTAGTGCCATTATCTGAGTGGAGTCGTTTGGGGTATCCACGTCGCGCCGCCATCCTTCTAATCGCCATAAGAGTCGAATCAGTGTTTAATGACGATGCTATTTCAATGTGCACGGCTCTGGTATTCATGCAAGTGAAGATAACTCCCCATCGTTTTTCTTGTCGTCGCCCGATGGTCACTGTCATTGGACCGAACATGTCGACACCGCAGTACGTGAATGGTCTGCAGTGGTGTTCGAGGCGCATAGTTGGTAATCCTGCCATCATTGGTTGCTCGCAACGCGCACGCCGCGCTTTACAGATAACACAGTTAGCAATTAATGATCGCACTGCCGCCCGTAAACGGAATATGTAGTAATCTTGTCGAAGCTCATTTACCAGGGTCGCTGTACCGAAATGTCCTAATAGTCGGTGCTTGTATTCGATAATAAGCTTAGTTACATTGTGTCTTGCGTCGAGTATAATCGGCTTTTTTAACTCAAGCGACAACTCTCTGCCAGCTATCAAGCGACTCTGAACTCGCAGCACACCATCGTCGTCCAGTCTCGGATTAAGTTTTCTTAACTTACTTTGCGGTTTTATCGTATTGCCATTCTTAATCGTAGCGATTTCATCATAAAATAACTCACATTGTGTTTGTCGGATAATATGAGTTTGAGAACGACGTTCATACACCGGTGACATTCTAGTGTCAAGTCTTTGACATCTATCTATGAAAAGCAAAACGTATGCAAAACTTCTTGTTAGTCGGCGCCAATTCGAAAAACGAGTATGGTCAATAAGCACTATAGCTTCCGAGACGGTCAAAATAGTTGTAGGTGGCTTTATCTCCTCCTCGTTTTCGGCCGGCTTGAACTTAGGCCATGCATCTTCTGAGAGATGAAGAAAGTCAGGTCCCGACACCCATCTTGACTTGTCCATGTCGAGGACTACATTAGCTCTAGTGGCTTCATCGGCGACATTCATGTTTCCAGGCAGCCATCTCCACTCTTCAGGTTTTGTGAGTTCGTCTATTTCTGATAATCTGTTAGAAACGAAAACGTTTATCTTTCGTGGATTGTTCTGTATCCATCGCCACACTGTCAAAGAATCAGTCCAATAGATGCATTGAGAGATTGTCATGCTTTGTTCTTGCTTGATTGTCTCTCCCAAGCGTGCTCCAAGCAACGCAGCTTGTAGTTCCAGGCGTGGTATCGTCGTGCCTGCTTTCAATGGGGCCACGCGGCTTTTTCCAGCGATAAAGGCAATTTGTGTATCACGGCGCAGGTAGGCTACCGCTGCATAGGCCTGCTCAGATGCGTCAACAAAGATTATTAATTGAAATTTGTCCATTGCAGGGAACCCGTAGTGTCGTGGTATGGAAAATAACCGACATTTCTTCAAGTCTTGAAGCCATTTGATCCATACTTGAGCGAGATCGTCATTTATCTGTTCGTCCCACTTTGTCTTGGTCCGCCACAACTCCTGCAGCATTATTCTCCCTCTAATCAGGAAGGGACTCAATATTCCAAGCGGATCGAAGACTGACATCACCACTTGCAGCATCTGACGCTTAGTAGGGATTCTAACACCATTGGCAACGTCCTTGTCAATCTTCTTCATGCTGAGATCAAAACTCAAGGTGTCTAAAGATGGTCTCCAGTTCAAGCCCAAGGTTCTTTGGACTTCATCGTCTCGTCCGAGTAACATGACAGGTTCTGTTTTTGCTTCTTTAGGTAGAACATTTGGCCGGTTTGATGCCCATCCTCGAATATCAAAACCGCCCGTCTTGTGTATCATCACTATATCTTCCACAAGTCGCTTCATCTCCTCCTCATCATCAAGGCTGTCAAGATAATCATCTACATAATGTCGTTTCTTGATGGCTTCGACGGCTCTTGGGTGAGAAGTAGCGTATTCGTCAGCATTGCGGCGAATGATGTACGTTGCGGTACAGGGCGATGACGTGGCTCCGAAAGTCATAGAAGTCATCTTGTAAATGCGCGGTGGTTGCTTTCGCTCCATTCCTCGCCATAGGAAGCACTGGGCGTTCTGATCGTCTGCGTTTATCTTCACCTGGAGGAACATCTCTCTTATATCCGCTGTTACAGCGACAGCTCGTTCTCGGAATCTCAGCAATACTCCTAGCAGGTTGTTCAACAAGTCAGGTCCAGTAAGTAGCTCTGTATTCAAAGAAATACCATTAGTTGTAGCTTTGGCGTCAAATACAAGTCGTAGCTTGCCAGGTTTGTTTGGATTGCGGACACCAAAATGCGGCAAATACCACACACGACCAGTAGGTTTTTCTTGAGCTTCTTTTGCATAACCTTTCTCAATGAAGTTGATCACCTGCTTTTCGTAATCAGCGGCGGCTATAGGATCAGCGTCCATCATTCTCTCCGTGCTTCGTAGTCGATGTTCAGCATTTCGGCGGTTATCAGGCAGCTGTACGTCGTCGCTCCGCCACAACAAACCGGTTTCCCATCTCTTCCCTATCTTTCGGGACTTCGTGTCTAGGATGTGAATGGCTCTCTTCTCATCTGGGGATAATCTGGGCCTGTCAAGGCACTTGACACCAAGGCTGTCCAAGTGAAAGTAGTTTCTCACTAGTTCGTCCAACCGATCGTCTTCGTCTAGGCGTCCATGAAGCGCAAACTCAGGCATAATATTGGATGCTATGGAAGAACAAACACCATGGAGCACCCATCCAAGTTTTGTCAACGACGCGACAGGTTCACCTTTACCGCCTTCCCTTAGTTCTCTGCTCACGATTAGGGGCCATTGGTCCTGGCCGATCAGCATAGCTGGTTGACCTTCAAATGCATAGAGGGGAAGGTCTTTCAGGTGGTCCAAGCTCTCGATCTGTTCTTTAGGGATTGTGTAGTAGGGCAGATTTAGCGCTTTAACCGTTCGTACTCGATCTAGCTGATGAAGACCCCAGGGAGTTCGTATCGTCAACGTTACCATCTGACTTGATGCGCTGCTTGTTAGGCCTACTACACCATGAATCTTCAATTCTTTTTCAGGACCAGAAGCTCCGATCTTTTCGGCGATATCGCTTTCGATCAGACTTACTGTCGATCCTTCGTCAAGTAGTGCATAGGTCGTAACACTTCCTGATGGCCCTTCAATCTCAACCGGCAGCACCTTCAGAAAGACCTTATTCTTTACAGACCATGTATTTGCTGTAGTCTCGGGTTTGTCCCAGTCAAGTCTATGTAGAAGCGAGTGGTGACCTCTCTTGCACGTTTTACATCTGACCTTGGATTTGCATCGTTCGCGGCGGTGAGTGGACTTGAGACATCTAAAGCATAATCGGCGCTTACATGTCCAATCCCATCGTTGATTGATATCTTCATCTGCGAACTTGGGGCAAATTGTAATCCCATGGCCCTTATCTGAGCAAAACGCGCATTTCTTCTCTGTGGGTGTTTTGCATGTTGTCTTCGGCACCACAACGTTTGTTGATTCCTTGTCAGGTTCGGGGTGGCTTTCCTCCTCCCCCACATTTGTCAATAATATTGAACGCTTGGTGCCGGTGGTCTTAGTCTGTGCTGACTCCAAGGCTCCTCTTAAGCAGATTTCATGAGCTTCTTCCATCAGGTACTTGGCCAATGCTGGCAGCTGTGGGTCACGAGAGGTGAGACCCTTGCTGTAATCTAACCAGCGGAAGAATATTGGCTCCGTCAATTTGTCGATAATCATTGTCATCAGATCTGGACTGTATAGGTATCCGATATGATCCATGGATTCTATAGCCGCGACGCAATTGTCCACTTTCGTTGCTAGTGATACTAGGTCCGTGCGTACCCCGGTCAGCTTGGGTATCTTTCTCACCTCGCTTATAAGTCGGTGTAGCACGAGGTCAGGTCTACCAAATCGCATTTCCAAGGTCTTGATAATCTCGTCGGCAGAGGTGACGGTGATGAGTCTGGCGGCTACCGCTTCCCAGGCTGGACCATGGAGACAACGTTGTAATCGTGCTACGTTTTCCTCATCTGAATATTGGCCGATTCTAGTCGTAGATTGGTATATATTCTTGAACCTCAGCCATTCGATCGGGTCGCCCGTGAAGGTTGGTAGATCCTTTGCTGACATACGGCCTAGTAATTTATCGGTGGTGGGGGTGGGAATGCTGTTAGTAGTAGTCGTCGTCGTCTTATTTAGCGCTTCTGTGATGGCACGCGTAAGGTTTACGATGTCGTTGTCGTGACCGCTGCGGTAGTCGTTAACAGCGGTGCGGTAGTCTTGGTGACCTCGCTCCTGTTTATTATCTGCCTTTACCTCACATTCAGCGTTGCAAGTCTCATCCACCCACTTCTGAACCTGAACCGATTTCACAGCCTCTGATACAGCGGAGACGTTGCTCGCCGCATCCTCTTCCAACAGGGCCGTCTCCTCGGCGAGTCTGGCCTCGACAAGGGTTCGCTCTACCTCTAGCTTCCGCAGATCAATTTCCGCTAATTCTTTTGCGGCGCGAGCTTCAAGAATGCGCCGCTGTGATGCACTAGAATTATTAGATCGTGCGGACTTTAGCGATGACGGGATCATAGTAGGATTCGGGCTTACTTGTTTAAGTTCGGGAACAGGTTTATTTTTCTTTATTAATCTTTCACTTCGTCGCGGTAGATCCATTTAGTCGTGCACTGTTTTTAATCCGGCTCGAAGGACCAGTTGTTTCAGATAAAAACACTGAAATTGTCTTAGAAATCTTTTGTATTCAATTTTCTTTTCTTACATGTCAGTATATGAAGTGACATCGACTATAACAAAATCAATTTTCAAAAATTATCAATGTCTCATAAAAAACTGCCAGCAACACTATCAATATACTGTAATTGAACCTGGATTTTCAAAGATTATCCCATACAAACAAAAAAAACAAACTTTACCTCTTTATTATATTAGTATAGATGAATGTACTTAGGTACATTTGCTATTATAGAACAGTAGGTATTGATTATAGTAACGTCAATCAACAAACATTTTTTAAATGATAAATAGGTATGCTAACAAGACTTAATTTTTATCAATAGCCCATGCAAAAAGTACCTATACAAAAAGAGACTGAATACCTTGGATCATTATTATTTAAAACGTTTGCAAATATTACTGGCAATGCCCTTGAAACACCCCATGCTAACTGGCAATACTAGTATTCAAAGGCACCCTAATAATTTCACCATCCATCTGCTGCGACAGATTTGAGCAAAATTTTAAGGGTATTTTAAGGATGCTTCCACTACAATTGGGGTGTATAATTGTATATAAGTAACTTTATTTTGTATATAACTGATTATGAAAAATTAACTTTATTAGAACAGGTATAGAGTGTATTTTTGTCAGCAACATACGCCAAGGACGCATTGTGAAATACCAACATCAGATTTTTATGTAGGATTGTGTTGTATTTGGCTGAAGTTACAATGTACCAAGCGTGTATTTTGCATACTAACATTATATAACATAACTATCCAACAATATTGCAATGTATATTTTTTTTAAATAGCCTACGTTGTGTTCCACTGCTGGGCAAAGGCCTCCTCTTTCTCCTTCCAAATCTCTCTGTCTTGACCGTCTCTGACCAAGTTTGACCGCGATCAGATCGTCACACCACCTTCGCCGCGGTCGCCCTCGACGGCGTCGACCTCCCACAGGCGTCCAATAGCTATGTCCACACTGTGCCCTTTCATCTTCAACTTTTGTCTTCACCTGTCTATTATACTTTCGTTAGTTGCTTTCAACAATTGAATGCGTTATGGAACGCATTATCCATCTGACGTGGAATGACATGTATCACTGCGCGCGCAACACTTTCAACTGTCATTGCACATGCGTCAAAGGCATGCCCGACTTGCGCTGTGGACTGCGCTATGACGCACATATGTGGACATAGCTAGTGAGTGACAATCCTTGTCCATCTCTCGCCCGTCCAATATGCCTGCTGCGGTTTTCCCGTCCGATTATAATTTAGGTGACTTCAAGGCTAGAGTGAATAGGCTCTTAATAAGCTAGTGCGCCTCACCATTAACGATTGCAGCACTGCTTACCATCAGGTGGAATCGCAATCAAGCACTAGTTTACAATAATTTTAAAAAAATCTGTCAGGGTGCATTCGAGCTACATGGCCAGCCCACTCCCACTTTAGCTTGGCTGTTTTTTCCCCAACATCTGCTACTTGAGTTATGGAACGCAGCAGCAATGTATGTATGCTTATCATAATGTTAATTAATGTGATAATTCCTCTGTTCAGATGGTGTTCGGCAACTGCGGCGTGCTGCACTGCCCGTCGCTGGAGTCGAAGGGCTACGTGGAGATGACGTCCATAGACTCCGACACGTCACATGACATCGTCGAAGCTATCAGCGGAAAGGGTGGCCGGTATTTGGAAGCACAGGTAAGGATATATACTAGCGACCCGCCCCGGCTTCGCGCGGGTGCAAAATTATCAGTGTTAGGGCCTGTTTCACCACCTATGATTAAGTTGCCAATATCTTACTTGGCAGATAATTTCATACAAATTTTGTTCCATTTTTGAATTTATTCAGGAAGTAGGGGCTACTCGGACATTGTGAAACAGGCCCTTACCCTACTATATTATACATATAAACCTACCTCTGGCAACACTCTACCTATTAAAAAAAACCGCATCACAGTCCGTTGCGTAGTTTTAAAGATTTAGGCATACATAGGGATATGGGGACAGAGAAAGCGAGTTTGTTTTATACTATGTAGTGTTTTGAGAGTCACTGCATGTGAGGAAATAGTAGATTATGTGACTAGGGAGTAAAGCAGTGTCTTTAAGGCGAGGGCGGCATGTTGAATTCCGAACAAAACGAAGGTTGCTAAGTTTTAATCCCGAACGCTAGTGAGGGATTTATATAATTAACTCCCGAGCATTGCGAGGGAGTTAATAGAGAAACCTGAGTGAAGTGAGGAATTAAAGCCGCCCAAGACAAAGACAGCTTTACTCCCGTGTTGGATACTCTACTTTTTACACCATGTGTGAGATAATTATAAGTCTACTACGATAAATTAACTAGGTACTATAATATATATCGTATAAAACAAATTATAAATAAATTAAAAATATGCAACAATAATTACACGTTAATCTCAACTCCAAATTAGAAGCAAACCAAATTCAATACTTCAATATTACTCTATAACTTTACTCTTTTTTAGAACCTCCTCAGTATGTAACCACATTATTATTATTATTTTTTTTTGTTAGTGGCCAGTTTCATTTTTGAATAAATTTGTTTGATGCACGTACATTTTAAATGACTGAAGGCGTATTTGACGTTCTAAATTAAAAAAAAAAAACCATTATGCCCTAGGGATCGGCCATACTGTATTATCTCCCTAGGTGATAACGAGTTGCTTTAAGTGCAGGTTACATGACACATAATAGGGTCATTATCGAGCAGGTGGTGTAAAAAGGTTTTTTTTATGAAATCAGTGGTAAAATACTTTCTTAGTGGCTCTATGGGCGTGCTTGGTCTTCTAATAAAGACGTAGGCGTGTGGGGCACAAAAATGCTTGTCTTCTATGAAAGACAGGAGAGCACTTAAGTGTTGCATAAAATGCTGCTTTATTTAATAAATCATACTTAAACTTCTTAAACGAAGCAGCGTTTTATGTCATGCTCAAGTGCCCTCAAGTAGGTCGCTAGATGTCTTTGCATTCAGTTTTTAAACTGTCTAGTTGACTGGAAGATTACCTGTAAATATCTTGCCAAAACCTAATGAAAACCTTAGTGCTGCAAAGACCGCCAATTGTAACACCGTACTAATCTTAAGCTCCTTTTAAATATTGTATTTATGGTGTACAATAAAGAGTATATAAATAAATAATATATACTAACATACAACACAAAAAGCGGGCAATGATGGTAGTGGGTAGCTCACCCTCCACCCGTTATGTACAGCCCGAATAGTCGACAGCATATATTGTTTCGTGTGCGCCTCAAAGAGATGTTAGCGGGAAATTTCTGAAAAGGAAACGCATGGTACTAGAGTCTATGTGCAACTGAAAGACATAGGTGTGGTTTTAGTCAACACTAGAGCGGAACAAGTCCTAAATTAATTTCCAACATAAAAATACTAACAAATATATGTAGTGCTAAGGTTTTCGATTTTTACATTTAGTAGGACACTAATAAAAGCTGTTTTTTAGGTTAAGTACACGGTAGGGTCCTTGTCTTACTGACTTATAAAGTCAGAAGAAAAGGACCTTTCATAGTCTACCCGAATACTACTGATACCTACTATTCAAACTTAACAACAACATCTCCAATTTCTTATTCCAGATCCAAGGCTCAAAGACACAAGCAGAGGAAGGCACCCTGATCATCCTGGCAGCCGGCGACCGGTCCTTGTTCGACGACTGCCAGTCGTGCTTCAAGGCCATGAGCAAGAATTCCTTTTACCTTGGTAGTAGTCAGCTGCTCCGGTTGCGGACGACTAGAACCTTGGACGTTGACATTTATGTTTGTTTTTTTTTGGCCCGCGATGCCGTGTGATAGTTTAGGACAGAAAGGAAGAAAAAAAAATGTGTTGCGCCGACCCCAAGTAATATGGGATAAGGGCAGGAAGAAGAAGATAGAAGATGCTGTGTGATAGGTCCTGAGATGGCATTTACTCTTTTAACGCCAATTTTTATTTAAAAAAAGAATGCTCCAAGACACAAAAATCGAAAAAGTTAACATTTCTATCGTTAACCTGCGTATTACTTACTCACTTAAAAATTGAAATTTATTTAAGTCCATTATTTGTCTCATATAGCAGACTGTGGCGGCTTGGGCACGAAATTGATTTGTCACTTATAATTATGAGACTGGCGTTAAAAGGGTTATGAACAATAAAAATAGAAAATGTTCACTCTTTTCTATCATAAGTACAAAAACCTTTATGTAATTATTTCTTTATCAGAATTCAAACTCCAAAATATTTAGACATCATAAAATAAACAAATATCTAATAATAATTATAATCTACATAGTTTGAGAGAAATGTAGGGAATATTTATTTTTATTTTTAAACATTAATATTCGTGTGATGATAATTGGCATCGCGGGCGTATTTAGTTTTTGTTTTATTTTTCTTATTTATAATTTTTTATTCGATTGTATTTTTTTTTGTTAACTGTCAACGTCTTATCTGATCGTCCTTTTTTAGAAATAAGTAATCACAATATTAACAAGCACATGCACTTCATTGCTAATTTTGGGGTTATTCTGGTGTCGGTTTCTATTCATGTCCATCATAGCATTTTAAATTGTAAAGCCAGTTGCTGATCAACAAATAAGCTTAAGTAACTTGCATAGATATGGTAACTTCTTATATTTATCTACATAGATTGCACTCAAGTGCTAAAAATTGCGTAAACTCAATCAATACACACCACAAGATACAAGTATTCACTTTTTCATTAACCAATATCACCATGCTTAGCTAACAGGCTAGTGATCGCACTCATCATCATAATTATCACTAATACGTGCTATCCTAACAGTCGCTTTTATGACACTCAAAAGAAAAGTGCACCAACTGCAAAATAATATCACAAAAGCATTCATTCATTCATTTAATAATAATTCTAATTTTTTTACAGGAAATTAGCTAATTATGTGAGAACATGTTCAAAAACATGTATTATTCAGTTACTGTCAATAGTATGGATTGACAACTTAAAGTATAAATAAAATAATAATATATAAATATGCTTGTGATCACCGGCATATCCCACTAAATCGCGCATTATAGAGTGAGAATCATGTTAAAGCTCTTAGTACTGATACAAGAACACCATTTGGACTAGTTCTAATTATTTTTATCAGGATACGATAGGTGATAGTTAATCGCACTGGTGTGCAAATGTCTCTCTATATGAAAATTACACTGACTCTCTGATTTGAGTGGTAGAGAATGCCTTGTTGCATTAAGTCCGCCTGTGTACCACCACTGTACATGAAGCTTAAATAAATAATAAATAAAATTGAGTGAGCTTTGCTCTGTGCTATTATTAATGCTATTAGTAATCTATGCCCTGATTGGTGATTTGAATGTAAGTGACGCTTGGTGTCAAACGAAATGGTGATTGAACACGCATGGGTGTTCCAGGTGACATCGGCAACGCATCGAAGATGAACTCGGTGCTGCAGGTGGTGGGCGGCGTCTCCCTGGCGGCACTAGCGGAGGGGCTGGCGCTGGCGGACCGCGCCGGCCTCAACCAGGCCGACCTGCTCGACGTGCTCGCGCTCACGCCCCTCGCCTCCCCGCATCTGATCCTGAAAGGTCGCGGTGAGTGCCCATCTAATCAAAAATGGTTTTTATTTCACACTAGCGACCCGCCCCGGCTTCGCACGGGTGCAAATTTATCAGTGTTACTCTACTATATTATGCATGTATTCTACATATAAACCTTCCTCTTGAATCACTCTATCTATTAAAAAAACCATATCAAAATCCGTCAAGTAATAAAGATTTAAGCATACATGGGGATATAGGGACAGAGAAAGCGACTTTGTTTTATACTATGTGTAGTGTTGGCCATAACGCCACTTATAAAACGTCAGAAGCTAGTGCACGGTTCCAATTGGTCGTTTCCTATGGAGAAGAACCGACAAGAAACTCCATGAATCATATTATAGCTTGTGTCACATACAGGGTGTGTCAGACATCGACGCACAACGAATAACATGAATCCAGTACATGTTTCTGAACCCACAGTGGTAGAATTTATCGCAACAGTTTTTATTTTTATTATAGCCGTTGTCTAAATTCATTCTGTTTTTAGCACTAACCAAGCCCTTTTCTCATTCCAGCTATGATTGAATCCTCATACTCGACTCATCAGCCTCTGATGCATATGCAAAAAGACCTAAAGCTAGCTTTAGGTCTTGGAGATGCCCTGGAGCAGTCGCTGCCCCTGACGGCCACCACCAACGAGATCTTCAAGCACGCCAAGCGGCTCGGCTACGCCAACCACGACGTGGCCGCCGTCTACATCCGCGCGCGCTTCTGATCCAAGACCTCCGAGGGACCTCACGCTTCTGTCGGCGAGGCCTTCGCCACTGCGCCCGCCGCACCCAGCACTCCCAATGTTACGAACTATAGTGAAATCGCCTCGACGTCCCACGATTGCGTTGTTGCCTCTACATCCACCGCTGGCACAAGCCAAGCCGATAATGCAACCACATCCAATAATGACAACAACAACAGTGTTTTACTTACTACTGAAGAGAACAGTGCTATACTCACCAATGATGGTGAGATAAACATAGAAACGGTTGGTGATAATTTAGCCGAGGACGACGACACTGACAATGACACAGTTTATGTGATCGCCACCAACGATGGTGATATAGACTTCAATATCAACGACGGCGATATCACGTTCACCACAGACGCCGATATTGCCACCACGTCTAGCGATACCTATTATGCTAATATTCTGAATGAGGCAACAGAATAACTTTGTAAATTCTTCTGTATTTTTCTTCTTTAATTTTGAGTGACCTTTTTGAATTGTAACTGGTAACCCTGTAAGGATCCCACTACTGGGATTAAGGTCTTCTCTGTGAGAGTGACCAATAAATTAGTGTAATAAAAATTAAGGTGACCTGAGGTAACTTTGTGACGAAATAGCCGGAGTTAACAACGTAAGGGAAGGTGTGGAAGGCTATGGATCTTGTCTCCTAGCAGTAGTAATGTAAAGTTATCATATATTGTTGTTTTGCGACCTTTGAGACTGCTGATGAGATTAATACGGCGTTTTATACAACATATTATTCCGTAAAAGTTACTTTTTCGACTGTCAAATAACACTGTGTAACAAAATGTATATAATTATATATATTTTATATATAATAACATCGATTTAAATAGCTGATTATTGTCATTGTCGATCGGCTGATCATAAGAATATGTATTAATTTCTTGTAACACATACCATTTTCAAGTTATGATAAATTTTATATCAATACAAAGTAATAATACTATACTTACATTTTTGTATATTATTATTTTGTGAACAAAAATAGTGCACTATTTGAGTGCAGGTTAAGTACGTAGTCGAAAACTGAAATAATATAACAATAAATTAACTTTTCTTTTTAGTAACTGTAAAATCTTCTTGAATAACAGTCTGGTACTGAAAATCTTTTACCATTCTTATCCGTATCCTTACAATATAATACTATACTTTCTAAAATGTATCTGGATGATTTAATTATTAAATCAATTGACAATACATTTATTTCTCCTTTACTCCTCGAAAATCTACGTTATATTAGATGCACCAAGTGTGTATCGTGCTATTCTTTCTATCTTATTAATGAGGTACAAGAAAATGATAGAAAAAAATCATAACTAAAAAATGTGATGTGTTAGATACTCATATTATAGGCAATTTTATTTAAAATTGAATTAGAAAACCAAGTTATAAAACTGCTTTCACACAGTGTGATTCTTGATTTTTAGTTAAAATCAAACCATGTTTGGGCGATTTTATTGGGTTCAAAAGTATTAGTTAATCTTGAGTGATTCGTGCATTTAAAATCAAGGAAAATCAGGGTATATTCGCTGATTAAATTAGTTGATTATCACTCAATAAAGAAAATCTTGTGTTTGAGATATCTTCTCGGCTCTAATATGTTGCAATTTGAATAAATATTTTTTATTACTAAGTAATCATTTTGTGAATAAAATATCGAATGACCAATCTCTTCTCTATAAATATTCTAATAGCTAATATATTTTTATCAGACTTCCAATCTACATACCTTTAAATACAAGAATTCTCATTTGTATCAATCTGCGTGCGAAAACTGACTATTAAACTGAGTGTAACAGTGAGAATCGAGTGCCCAAGGCGTAGTATCCCAATAGTGGACATGTGTTGGACTGGAAAGCGCTGTTTTGAAACAGCGCTTGTTAATATTAGTATTTTACAAGTCTAGAGAGAGTAGCTACCTTATCCCAAAGTCTCCAATAAGTACCTAAGGTATAATAGACGTAGCCGGTACGTCGAAACGTAAAGAGTATTCAACTCTTGAGTAAAAATAATTAGTACGACTTTTTATATAGATCAGCTATTCTCCCTAAACTGAAAACAACTCCTCATAATACTATATGTGCAAATGTTTTAATCAATATTGTTATAGATAAGATATCAGAGCGAGTTTCAGCATAATGTTGTGCGTTTGCACATCAATATGAAGTGGAAATCATTGCATTGTGCTCCCAAGTTGTCGACGGCGTGTAGTGTTTCATGCGCACCTGAAAAAGATGGCAGGGTCGAAGCCTACTAGGGCCCTGGGTTGTACGAGAGAGAATCCCGGGGCTCTGGAACGAAGGCAAAGAAGGAACAGGAGTGAGTTTTAGTCAGTAAAAGCCTGACACGCCCTCCTGTTCCGTCTAGAGCGGGAGAAATTATATAGTTGATTTCCCAATTAATTCATGAATCCCCGACCGGTCTCATAGGACCGCGCTGTTATTGTCTTACTATTGTGTCTCGTTTCGCGGGTATTGATAGGTCAAAGAAAAAAATCACATTTTGCTGAAACTCGCCATTGCCGTAAGCATTACAGATACAAAGTCCGACTTGTATAATATTTTAAATTTTGATTGTTGTATTAGCCAGGTTTAAGAATACATTAGCAGTTTTAATTACTCTGAGTGTTGTAATAAGTTTGATGTAACTATTAAATACATCGTAATATATCATTGTGTAGTGCTAAATGTTCGCTTCTCAGAACTGTGAGTGTCCCACGTAGAAACATTCAATTAATTTTATTGTGGAAATGTTAATATAAGACAGTTTATTAGTTAAGTCACAATGCAACGTCTGTTTACTGAATAAACGGTTTACACTAATACTTTCTTATTTTATTGTAGTGTGAGAATGGAATCATACATTTAGTATGTGCTGTAAGGGGAACCTTTCATTTTTTATATCAAAAAAGAATAATTGATATGTAAAGAAATAAAATCATTTTTTTTTATTATCTTAAGAGTTCAATGTCCTCCAAAGTTCCCTCCTTCGCGTGCTTAGTCATAAAAAACTTAAAAGGAAGGTATTTAAAAAAAATGTTTATATCGTCTGTTTTTTAGGCCCTGAGACTAAATTAACACAGGTAATGTCAAACTTATTATAGGAATGATGTCAGTTCTTTTGTAATGTCATTTTAGTCTCAAAACACAGACTAAATAATAAAGTTCAATTTTCAAATACCCTCATTTTTTGAGTTACGTTATTTTGATTAAGTATGCGAGTTTTTAATATAATTAAGATGACCTATTTAATGACGTAAATGAATTGAGAATAATTTTAATAGCAGTGTGTAAATGGAGATCATATAATGACATTGAAAGTTTGATGTTGAATTGTTTCGGTGAATGTTGCGTTATGTTTCGTATTTCTCAAATTATTGTCATCTTTTGTTAAGCTAAATAAACTAATATTAATATATTATTACTTTGATTATTTATTCCTTCAATTTTATTCAATATGACAGCGCCGAACAAGCTCAGAAGTTACTACCATATATTAGGTTCTTCAGTTCTGTTTGTTAGCCTATTATGTCCCACTGCTGGGCGAAGACCTTCCTCTACTTTTTCCACACTCGTCTGTCCTCAGCCATTGCGGGCCAGTCCCTCCAATAATCGTCCAGCTCATCTCTCCACCTTCGCCTTGATCTGCCACGATGTCGCCTTGCATTTAATAAGGGAATGATTCCCAGTAGCCACCGCGGGGATTGCCACCGCAGGCAAATGGGAATAAAAATTCCCAATCGCCAAAAATAATTCAACTTTATTTCAATACTTATTATCATCTATTGAATAGATGCAGGTTTCGATTTTTATTTTTATTATTTTATTCTTCACAAGAAACAATGCAATGTACAGCGAAACTGAAGTGGGGGCAATGACTTCCTAGTCACCGCCGGTGGCGACAGGGAATCATTCCATTGACCCAAAGAGTGGCTGCTTTAGCCCACTGTCCATCTGACATGCGGCAGACATGACAGTCGTCAGTTTCAAAAATGGCAATAATTAGAATAATGATAAAGTAAAATAAAAGTGGTGCCATACCAAAAGGAAGTGTCGTAGTTTTCAATGTACATAGGTACTAGAGTGCGTCTTATGAAAGTGCGACCTGGAGTTTTTTTTTAAATTTAAGAGGCCTGCGTACACCGCGCGCTATCTTGAGTTGATACGAAATAAAATACGTTTTTGAGGTCGATGGAATCAATCCAGATAGTATAAACAATTCTTGGACACACTGACTGGAGTAAAGTCATCATCCGCACACTGACAATTGTTTGCTGTGATAGCAATACAAACTATTGGAAATTTGGGAGAGTTCCGTAATACCAAAAATGATGAATGAAAAATTAATATATTTCCAATATTGTTTCGAGTATTTATAACTTGATAATAATATCTGTGTTCCTACGGAGAATATTTTGAAATATTGTTGTTTATAATAATTATAGAAAAAACAAAATAAAAACGACATTTTCGCTGTGAAAATGTGCATATTTAAATTCGCTTAAATTTCGTTTGGGGTAAGTTTTTCAACAAAAAGACGACGTAGGAACCTAGATAATTATTGTCTGAGTCCGAATAACATCATATTATGGTGTAAATATGCTTAAACTGCAAATGATTTTGGAATTACGTTTGTATGGGTAATTCTAACGTCGCGGCCGCCTTAATTGACAACATTATTCAACCGCAATTGTAGGAAATAAAAAAAAATGTGATATGTCAAGACATGATTATTCTACTAGTTAGTAATGACTTACATAAGATCATATATCCCCTAGCTGGGGCAGAGGGCGTCAACAGTACTGCCGTGTTTATGAAAAACGCATTAACTCGATTTTTGAGTAAAATGAGTTCTATACATATTTGAAATCAGGAAAACGAGATCTACAAATTTGCTTAAGTAACTTTTTGTGAAATTCATAGTATCCCGGTTTTTCAGATTTTATAAACGCACTATCTAAGACTTTTATACCAGTTTGACTTCTGAATAATGCATTAACTATAGATAGAACAAGCTTTTATTCTAATAATGATAGGTTGACTAGTCATAAATGCATTATCTTTAAGTTGATGCGTTTATTGTTAGCAATCGTAAGGGTCAATATTGGCGGCATACTTATAATAATTGCATTAATTTGAGATAATGCATTTATTATTAGGATTACACGACTAGGTTTAATTCCCGTGCATAATAAAGCGCACTAATTTTACAAGATAGTGCGTTTATACTATGTATCACGTACGTCGCGTCGGGTGTTAGTGCGTTTATTATAAGGGCTTGCACTGGCTGGGCGGACAGTGCACGGGTGTTAGCGGGGAAGGGTAAGGGCAGTTCGGGTGTCAACCCGCAGTCGCGGCGCTACCACCAAGCTAGATCCATGTTTGTTGATTCAAAAAAATACGCGGTAAGATATTTGAAATATCTATAATTTAGTAATTTTCTAACCTGATTGTTTTATGTTTTGATAACGTTGTTAAGTTGTTTGATGCATTGTTAATATTGTTGTTTGATGCATTGATAATATTGTTATAATGCGTATAAGTATGTGTGTACATGCGCATGCGTTTATGTGTGTGAGTGTGTATGTAGCTCGTTCGTGTGTGTGTGTGTGTCTGCCCGTCTATGTGTTACATAAGGCATTGTCTCTTCGAAACGCACGAACTGATTTAGATGGTTTCCATAATAGCCTCTTTTATAAAAACTGTTTATTTACTTAGAAAATACATATAGAATATTCTTATTTCAGGTAAACATGAGTAAAAAAGATAAAATAATAGCTATGGCTATCAAAAGCTATAAGGGGAAAGAGCCTGATTTTTCAACTACTAAAAAGTTACAAACTCTGAATTCACAGAGCCCGACTTGCAAGACAACACAAAAAGAACCTGTCTCTACAGATATAGATAGATTATGGTCGCGTTCACTAGATTTCAATGACTTCCAGAGCATATTTGATTTTAAGAATGAATATGGTAGCTTCATACCAACTGTGCAAGAAATCAACACTACACAGTTATTTGATATGCGAGCGCAAGAAATATCACCACCTCGTACGCGTCCTTCTTTGAAATGCTACGAAACTATGCCTGAAGAACCGGACTTGGATGCAAGCTTTATGGACTATGACAGCGATGATAGCGTCATAGACAAAGATTATGTGCCTGAAAGCGTGATAAAAAAGACCAAAGATACCTTTGCCATCTTTGACATAGAACAAGTTACTTGTAGTCCGATTACAGAACAAATTGTAGTGCACGCTGAAATTCATAATGTTACAAGTACACCAACACTTGCCTGCGATCAGACTAGTTCTAGTATGCTTGTAAGACGTCAGCCTACCGATGAAATAAGCGTATTGAACTCCCCACTTTTAATGGAAATCTAAGAGTCGGAGGCGGCTGTTACTTCTGATAAAGAGGCAACGTCTACACCATCTGCGACAACGTCTGTAAACGACAAAGGATTAACTAAATTAGGTTTACCCTCTAAAAGACGCAAGTTTGAGCTCCCCTTTTCAGAACGTGTAAAACTTAAAAAAGAAAATGATGACGAAAAACTATCGCTGTATCGCCTCTTTCCCCTTATAGCTTTTGATAGCCATAGCTATTATTTTATCTTTTCTACTCATGTTTACCTGAAATAAGAATATTCTATATGTATTTTCTAAGTAAATAAACAGTTTTTATAATTAGGCTATTATGATATATTAGATATATATATATATTAGATATAATTAATGTGCTTCGGAGTAGCAATTTTGTTTAATTTGAGTCAAGTTTTATATTTTATTTCATAATATTTTACGAAGAAGTGCTCACTTTTGATTTTTATTATTTTACTATGATTATTAGACATAAAAAGTTCTCAAATAAACAATATTATAAAATTAATTGTATTTTATTATTACTCTAATTCCAAAACTACGCATAACATAAACGCATCAAGTGATGATGTTGATGCACTTATAGGGTACAATAATGAAGGATTGGAGTAACAATGACTACACAAAATCGCATTATATTGTTTTACTAAGCATATATGCATCAAGAATGCTAGTTAATGCGTTTTTGACTAGTCGACGTAAGTTCTTCGAATTAGAGGCTGCTAACGATAAGTACCTTTTTCAAATTATATGTTATACCTTACTATATTTTGAATATATGTTGCTATAAATAAATTTTTGACAATTTATTCTTTATTTGGTACATAGATCATATACTTATCGGACAAATTAGTTTGAAGTTACAGCAAAAATAAAAATAAAAACTTTAGGCGCGGTTTTCTCGAAAGTGTTCAAATCCTAGTTAATGCGTTTTTCATAAGCACGGCAGAGTAGTCACCCAACGCGAGCGGTCTTGCGCTTTATGCTTGACCTCGCTCCACGTCAGTCCGATGTCTTTCGCTTCAGCCAAAACGGTGCGTCGCCAGGTCTGCCGAGGACGGCCACGCTTTCCCTTGGGGATTCCAGTCCAGTGCCTGTTTAGGTATAAGATTGGAATCCCTCCTAAGCGTGTGACCAATCCAACTCCACTTGCGACGCTTGATCTGGTGGTCGATCGGGCTTTCGCGGCATTTCTCCAACAGCTCTACGTTAGAGATGGTCTCGGGCCAGTAAATCCCGAGGATACGACGAAGGCATCGATTCACGAAAACCTGTATTTGTCGTGAGTGAGTTAGTAATAATAATAATAATAATAATAATAAAATTTTAATTCAGACAACAGTCCATAATTGTTAGTAATACAAAGAACCTTATAAAACTATTGTTAGTAAATACAGAGACAATCACAATCACAAGGCGGCACCGCACAGTAGCGCCAGTTTATGCCAGGCCCTGGACGCGACCACCCTCAGTGTGTAGTCGCATCCAGTGCCGCCACATCGGCGAGTCCCAGCGGCCCGCGAACACGCTCAGAAGGCTGTTCGAGCTGGCCCGCAAGCGCCTCATCGTAGACGCACAACGCTTCCGCAAGATGGCATGGAAACCATCTACGCTTTTTGCCGCAAACATTGCTGAAGCGCTGCAGTGACGCGGCAACCGGAACAGTATCCTGAACGCGTTATTATATTGTACGCGCAAAGCACTATAAGCACGCCGTGTGTACTTAGTCCACAGGCTGCAGGTGTAAAAGGATTGACAGAAGGCCTTAAATAATGTCACCTTGACTTGCTCAGTACACCGTGCAAACCTGCGGGCCAGCATGTTACAGCGTACAGACAGCGCCCTGCGCTCCCTCTCTATATCTATATTATCACACAGATCCTCAGAGACCCAGTGACCCAGATACTTAAAACTAGCCACTCTGTTTAAGGTGGCACCACAAAGATACAAAGGAGGCACATTGGTGTAAGATTTACTACCAGCCTTAAACACCATCACTTCACTCTTCTTTACGTTATATCTGAGTCCATGGGTCCATGCATACTTTTCACATATACATAGCAGTCTGCGCATGGCACTGACCGACGGGCTCAACAGGACCATGTCGTCAGCGTAGCTAATATTATTGACGCACTGTCCGTCTATATGGCACCCTATGCCTGTTCTGCTGAGCTCGCCGATCAGCCCATTCATGTACAAGTTAAAGAGACGAGGAGAGGTTAAACCCCCCTGCCTCACCCCGCACTCCAACCCATACACGTCAGAGTGTGCGCCTGCCCATCTAACAACATTCCTTTGATTTGAGTACCAATGTCTCAGCATTGCAACTACATCACGTGGTACATTCGTTTCCGTTTCTAGCTTTTGCCACAATACATCATATGGTACCAAATCAAATGCCCTGGACAAGTCTAGGTAACAGGCATAGACCGGTGTGTTCCTGGCTGTATAATACTGCACAGTCTGCTTGAGGCACAGGATAGCACTCTCAGTCGAAAGGCCAGGTCTAAATCCAAATTGAGCATCGTGAAGTTTTATGTGCTTATCCAGGTGTTTGTCAAGCAGACTATCCAGCACTTTCGCTATTACAGTAGCCAGCGAGATAGGTCTGTAGTTTGATAGGTCTGAGACATCCCCGGTCTTGTTTTTTATAACGGGTACAACTACGGTATGTGTAAGCTCATCCGGTAAGTAACAATGACTCATACATAAGCTAAAAAACATGGCAAGCACTCGAGACAAGTGGAAACCAGCATATTTCAAATGCTCAATGCTGAGACCATCGTGACCTGGGGACCTACCTCGTACCATTTTATTAATTACGGAGGCAACTTCCTTGGCACCAAAACGAACAGTAACATCCCCTAACATGGCCTCAGCATCTCGCGTCAGACCATTCGAGCTTACAGGAGAAGATTCGACCTTAAAATGACGCTGAAACAGGTTGGCTATATCGCAAGGTACATGAACGCCCGCAACGCTCGAAGGTAGGCTCGATTTTGGGTTTAATTTATTAGTCTTTTTCCAAAATTTACCAAATTGTTTATTCGAATGACACTGCGCAATTATATCTAACTTGATTTGTTGTTCATTATCTTGACAAAATTTTACTCGAGATTTAAAAAGTCGCCTCGTTTGGCACATGCTAACGTAAAGAGGGCCACTTTTTTGTTTCCCGCTCAACAACCAGTTTTGATAACATAATCGAGCCTCCCTATGAGCCGCACTGACGTGTTTGTTCCACCCTGGCACATATTTATGTTTTCTGGTCACAGGACCGACATAACTGTCTGCCGCCGCCTTACTAAGTATTAGTACAATATCACTATATACTTGTTTTAAAATTTGCTTATGACTTTCATTATAACAACAGTGGTCGGCGCAGTGAGTAAACTCGACAGGAAAATTAATATTTCTCAGTTGCGAGTGACAACTTTCAAAAAACTTTCTGATTTGTTCACTGTTCCTGTCCCCCCAAATGACTTTATTACATTCATCCTTAGTCGTAATATTTTTCGGCCTAATCAATTTTAAGTCACACTCAATTAACAAAGGATAATGATCAGACCAGTAAACATCATGGGCAACAGACACTTTACACACTGAGCGTCTCGCCGCACTGGTCGTCACACAGTGATCGAGCCAGCGCAGACAGCCGTGTGCCTCACTCACAAACGTATAAGTGTCTATAGGTAGCAAGTCCATATCTACGCACGACCATGATTGCTCGCAACAAAAGTTTATTAGTTCACTTGAAAATAACTCACCTGGGTGGGCATTAAAGTCCCCAAGCACAAAAACAGACTCCACGCCATTATTTTCAATTATAGCGTTAACTTCGCTAAGACAATTCGTGAACTCAATTAAATTATCGACACTCGCAGTGGGCATGTACACTGATATGAGTATAACTGACCTGTCACTGTGCACCACTTTAATGGCCGCTATTCGCACATTATCACACGGTATCACTGTAACGCACGGGAACGCAGACTTCCTCCAGAACAGGGCCACGCCGCCGTGCGGCCTGCCTCTTAACACCCCCGCTGTCGTATCCACGGCTGAGGTGCCGGTGAACTCAAACTCGTCGTCAATAGTACCAAGAAATGGAACGTCGTGCGGCAACAACCAAGTTTCTTGAAGAGCGATTATATCGGATGTCTTGCACAGCTTCCGTATGCAATCCGCCGACCTCACGACGTTCTTGCAATTAAAACTAATAAGTTTCATTGGTGTACTATCCATTTGCTCCATTTGATTTTGTCTTGAAGTTCACAAAACGACGATACGCGACGCCAGCTGGCCAAAAATCATCGTTAAGAAATATATCCAAATTTTGTTTTGGTACTAATACTTTGTACGCATCATACGGTTTTGGTAATTTCATAGTCATCTTTTCTATGTGTACAGCAACATCAGTTTTACCGGCAACATAACTTAAAATGTCACACACGGGCACCTCCTTCGCCACATTATAAATATAAATGGGAATTTTTATATCCGCAGCTTTGAAGTTCGCATTTGGGCTCAAAACGGCCTTCCCTCTGTTTGCAATAAAGCGATTCTTTAACCGTTTCCTCTGTACTAAGGTCCATTCTTTGTCAACTTCGGGTTTTTTCCACTCGCCAACGCGTACAACTTCGGCCATCGATTTCTTTTTCTCGAAAACGTCACTGTTTCCGTTCGGAACAGCCGTGTGTCCCAACTCGCTGGGTACGTCGGTCGCAGCTGATTGCGCGTGAGTCATCGGCTCGGCCTCGCCACCGGCCGTTGCTGTACAGCGAATATTACTCTCATCAGAAGTTTCACACCTACCCTCATTTTTGGAAAATGATTGAGTGATATCACAAACAATTTTTTTGGTTTTAACCTCTTTTTCTCAGGTCGCGCTTTCATTAGACAGACTATAATTTACTAGATAAGTTGCGAATTGAGTCGCTGAGAAATATTGTCTATTCGAACACCGTCAATCAGATTACATGGACAGTATTGATCTTTACCTGCCACATGTTGTTTTTTAAAACCCAAAGGTTGACTGGCAGAGAATGCCTTGTTGCATAAGTCCACCTATGTACACACTGTGACGGAGATTGCGTAGCAGGTCATAAATGTGTGCGTAAACGCTACCGCGTAAAACACAACAGGTATTATCGTTGTGTGCTACAAAGTAACTCGTCGTTTCTACACTCACACTCTTGCAAAAAAGCAAGCCGTACACAACTATGAAAGTACAGCAAAAATTAGCTACTGCTGTTATCGGCGCCATGGCGCAATGCGTATGATACGTGACTGACGAGTAAGAGGTCCCAAGTTCGGTTCCAATCGTCTGGTGTAACAGAAAGTTTGCTTGTTTTTATTTTCTATTTGACCCTTTTTTTTAATAGTAATGTTATAGTTACTCTCATAATAATTAAAATATTTTGAAAATATTGTGACAAATAAAACTGCGATAATGATCCAACTATGTTTATTACAGCTTATTAATTACATACATTAAACGGAATGGTCACAATTAACGAATCTGTTCATGATTATCCTTAATACAATATATAAAGTGAAAATATTCTAAGTCAGACAAGGATGGACGTCACTTTTTTTAAGTTTTTTATTAGTGACATAAATCAACATGTTATCAAGAATGAATTATGATAGATATCGCAACTCTTGATCTCAATAACAATAACATCATGTCACATAATACAACAACAGTATAATTACCTACAGCTTACTTCTTAGTCTTTTTTTTTACTTATCAAAGTTATCAATCAACATGTTTTAAAAAATGAACTATGATAGGTATCGTAACTCTTGATGTCCAAGTAACCTTGACTGGTATTGCGACCCCCTACCTCCACTAACTCACCGGGACCCATCGATGACATCCAGCCCCAATAACCTAACTTAATGCGACCACTAGACCTGCATGGGAGAATATTTTTGTGATGGTAACGTTCTCCATCTTTTCTCCATAATATTTTACGCCCATCCTTATCTGACTTAAAACACTTTTCATCACTAAATATAACTATGTTATTGCACCAATCAAAATCTATAAATTTTCTTGCAAACCGCATCCTTTCTTCCTTATGCAACGCCGTCAGTAAAAATTTTTTCGCGGGCTTGCGACATTTTTGCTGCTCGTAAGTGGCGTCGAACAATTGTCATAGACACGTCGTGCATAATTGCAGTGTTTCTTGTTGTAGCAAAGCCGTCAGCGCTATACGTAGCAACAATATTTCGATGCAGTGGGTTGGCATCCGTATATGCAATTGCTTTTGGACCCGGACGTTTGGCATCGATTGTACCTTCAGCTGCATATCTATGCACCCAAAACTGCACAGTTTTCCTCTGTAAACAATCACAAAATTACGTTAAAACCTAACAAATATCAACAATGTTAAATTATTTTGCATTACCTATGTTAAGTTTGGATTTGTTACTTACCGGTAGCATTAATCTCCTCGAAATTTCACTTATGGATACATTTTGTTTATGTAATACTATTATCTCAGCCCTCAAAAGTGTAGACAAATGAGACATGTTGTTTATTATTTGTAAAAAGTATCACTTTCCACAACGATTAATTATTTTTTGTCTCGGAGTAAGTTGTAGAACACACGATCGTGATAGGCAAAAGCGTTATGCCAGGTTAACTTATTATCCGACTCATTTCTTAGTAAATAACTAATAAAGTGGGTAGATGATAATATTCATACACTTAGTTTTTAAAGCAAATATTCTAAGTTTTAGTTTTATTAAACTTTGTTATCATTATACTACAATAAAGTAGAAAAAAAATGTTTTGTTAATGGCAAGGATCGAACTCGATACACCTTTAACGGCAAGCAAGCACTTAATAATCAGTGCTAAATTACTATCTAATGAATGAAGCGAATTTGTTTATCTGATTCGTAGTAAACACATATACAAATATGTGTGTGTGTATATCGAGTAGTAAACGAGTTTTATTTTGTATGCGAGTTGAGCTGGAGACATAATATTACTTGAATAGGTGAATTGGTTGGTGGTATGGTTTTACTTAATGTTTGTTTTATACCCACAGCTACTTGATTATTGTGAACATTATTACTGATTACCTACCCATATCATAAAAATATACTTTCCAAAGATTAAGTGTAAGTGTTTGATGTTATTTTAAATAACTATAATAATTTCATAAGTGAATGTTTGCGAAAATAAAAAAAAAGTTGAGAATGAAAGTATTGTCAACTTACAATAATTATAATAATAACGTATCTATTATTATATTACGTAAATAATATATGTATTATATATATATTATAAAATTATTTATATTACAAGTTATATACAAAAATTTCGTTACTTAATTTCGTAAATATACATAGTTTATATGTATAAAATTACAAAATTATATTTATCAGACGATAGGAATCGAACTTGGGACCTCTTACTCGTCAGACATCTATCATACGCATTGCGCCACGGCGCCGTTAACAGCAGGGGCCAATTTTTGCTATATTTCCGTCGTCTACTGTTTTGGAGATGAATAAAATACTTCTTCGATAGAATTTAGGCGTATAATCATGAGAATATAGTTTTTACAAAATTGCGTGTGCGTTTCGTTTACCGGTATAATGGCGGAATGACAGTGGCGGCGCGCGCGTAAGAAAACGGAACTAAGCTCCGCACTTCCCCTCTGGGCCGTCCAATCGTAGCGGCTCGCTGGGATGACGATGCGCAGACACAACACACAACGATAATACCTGTTGTGTTTCACGCGCTAGCGTTTACACACACATTTATCATGTAAGTTTGCGGCTGCTACGAGAACTAAGTAAGAGAGTGTACCACCACTGTACATGAAGTTTAAATAAATAAACTTTAAAAAAAAAATGGTATAGTGTCACTTTAGTTACCCTATGTTATGTGGCATCTTGAGATCTCTAGCTGATAACTATCAGGAGACACATTTCGACAGGGAGTTCCACTCTTTAGCTGTAAGTGAAAGCAAAGAAAGTGAAGTGAGTGAGAATTTACTGGTGGCGTATCGCCGTACGACTAGGGGTCCGATGGAAAGGGTCTCTGTATCTGGCAGATCCATCATGTAGGCACTTTATTATACACTAGCTTTAGCCCGCAGCTTCGCCCGCGTACATAAAATATAGCCTATGTCACTCAGGAATACAGCAGCTTTCTATTGGCGAAAAAATTTTAGCAATCGGACCAGAACTTCCACAGATTACCTCATACAAACAAAAAACCAAACTTTACCTCTTTATTATATTAGTATAGCTATATAATAACAGCCGCACAGATCTATCTTCAAGGTTAAGCAACGCTTGCCAAGGTTGGTTTGTGGATGGGTGACCATCTTAACATAACGAGTTTCCTCCGTGCCTCGGAAAGCACGTTAAGCTGTAGGTCCCGGCTGTCATTTGTAGATCTTTGGCAGTCGTTACGGATAGTCAGAAGCCAGTAAATCTGACTCCAGTCTTGCCATGAAGTACCGTATTACCCCAGTTAATGGGTTGTGGAGGTCTGGTAGGCAGCCGCTCCTCGTAAAATATTGGTATTCAGCTAAATCCGGCTTGACTGGAAGTCGTCCCCAATATAGTTGGGAAAAGGCTAGGCAGATGAGATGATGATGATGACAGAACTTGCGCTTGATAGTGGTGTAGTTCTGGCGTGATGTACCTACCTACTATCTCACCTTTGTTAGGATTCCGAGTAACCGTTTGATCTTATATATTAATTTAAGAGCATAAGGGTACGTTAGGTATCAATGTTAACCTAAGAAGTTCCCTTGGGATGAACGAAAGAGTACCCTGGGACCATGGGAAGAAGGAAAGAGTAGAAGTTTGACACGCTCTCTGCCACCCAGAGCAAGAGAAGTCATCATCATCTGCCTAGCCTTTTCCCAACTATATTGGGGTCGGCTTCCAGTCAAGCCGGATTTAGCTGAATACCAGTATTTTACGAGGAGCGGCTGCCTACCAGACCTCCACAACCCATTAACTGGGGTAACACGGTACTTCATAGCAAGACTGGAGTCAGATTTACTGGCTTCTGACTATCCGTAACGACTGCCAAAGATCTACAAATGACAGCCGGGACCCACGGTTTAACGTGCTTTCCGAGGCACGGAGGAAACTCGTTATGTTAAGATGGTCACCCATCCACAGACCAACCTAGGCAAGCGTTGCTTAACCTCGAAGATCGACCTGTGCGGCTGTTATTATCTAGCCACGAGCTCCTCTAGAGCGAGAGAAGTCATATCGATGAAAAGCAAGAACCTCAAGACGGTCGGAAATCGGCTCAGTTACACCTCGGAAAGATTGACGTCGTTTAGCGAAAAAACGCAACTCCTAGGTTTTAGTTGCATTGAACTTGATCAAATTGGTATCGCCTCAATCGGAGACCACCTTCAAGGACAAATCAAAACGCTAAACGCCTCTCTGAGAGACTAATCCGTCAGAAGTTGCTGAGAGCACCGACTTCTGATCGAGGGACCAGGGTTTGGACCTACTCTCCCGGCAATAATAGCCAATTGACCAGGCGACTAGTTATCAATTACCACTTGGATGGATGGACCGATATCTTATTCTCGATGTCGACGCAAGTTTATTGACGGTCACTAGGGATTACTACTACGGACTATTGTGTATCTGTATCTGATCTGTAGTTAGTCGGGTCAGTCCGATTGCCGTTCTTGGGCACGGGCTGTACGTTAGCTTGCTATAAAGCAATAAGTACTTAGATAAAATTTGTCAAACATATACGACAGTCGAAATACGCATGTTAAGATCGGCGACTATTCAGGCGGAAAAATTCTAATGGCGTATCCACACATGCCGGCTCTTATCGCCGGGTTTGCCGCCTGCGGTCTGAAAGTAGTAACAAAAACCGGCCAAGAGCGTGTTGGGCCACGCTCAGTGTAGGGTTCCGTAGTTTCCCGTCCGTCACAATAAGTGTCCCCAACTTTTCAAAAACTGTTTATCCCATCAAGTTGAAAATAATTTTCCTAGAAAGTCTTTATAAAGCTCTACATTCCAGATTTTTTTCATATTTTCTAAACTTATGGTTCAAAAGTTAGAGGGGACACACACATTGTTTTTTACTATTGGAGCGATTATTTCCGAAAATATTGATATTATCAAAAAATGATTTTAGTAAACCCCTATTCATTTTTGAGTACCTATCCAACAATATATCACATGTTAGGATTGAAATTTAAAAAAAAATCTAAAGATTAAGTTAGGACGGACGGACGGACGGACAGACATGGCGAAACTATAAGGGTTCCGTTTTTGCCATTTGGCTACGGAACCCTAAAAATGTGAAAAATGTCAATGCCTTAGAATCTTCTTCTACTAGGCATTGACCCTGCGGACCCTGGCAAAAGCCAGGGTCCGCAGGGTCAATGCCTTAGAATAAAGATCTCTATTTACTTAATTTGAGGTTGTGAGAACTTGTGTGTTACGTCACTTCACCGCAGGACGATAGGATGAATTTCGTACTATGGGCACCGCAGGATGAATTTCGTTCGTACTATGGGTTGCAGGTTCGATTCTTACAGTATCCATAGCATCTATAAATATGTATTTTATGAGTTCAATAGCACCTTCTACAAATATCTATACTCCGTCGGTTTAGGTAGTTAACTAAATGTAAACCATCTTGGCATGTCTTTTTATCTAAAAGTTGTATATAAGGTACCTAAATCGATGTTAGTTAATAAACTAAATTTAAATAATCTTTGTGTATATTATATACGACCTTTTTAATATAAAAAGACATACCAAGATTGTTTACTTAAACCGGTAGACCATAGTGCAATGCAGAAAACAGCGATGGTTGTTTTTTTTTTTAACAATTTAAAATTAACCTATCACATACGGCCACAAAACGAGACACAATAGTAAAACAATAACAGCGCAGTCTCATAGGACCGGTCGGGGATTCATGAACTAAATTGCGACTTTAACCAACATCAAAGTGAGCTGTACAACAGCTACTCTGATGCATTAAGGCTTAAGATACAACATACAAATGACCCTCTCACACACACGACTCACTCAAACCGACACGACTCCCGACAAATTGAACGGAACATACATTATTTTGATCGATGTTGACCTTCATATGCTTCGGTTTGCAGATACGACTTTACGACAAAGTCTGGGCTAATAATAGCGCGATCTCATGATTTAAGCCGGTCGGTCACGCAGGCAGAATTCGCAAGCGAGCATAAAAATCGTGAGCCGATGAAAGGTCGCGGTTGGGGAGGGATCCAAAACTTGAGGATGGGTTTAGGAAACAAAAAAAAATTGGGTGAAAAGTGCTCTTTTTTGCTTTGGGGGAAATTATCAAATAACGTCTCCTGGTCTGAGTGGAGTGGAGGGTAAAGAAGGTTCCATTAGTTGCCCTGTACATTCCAAGGTCTATTCTTCTGAACAATCCCGCAGTCCGTTAGTAGTGATGGTCGGTCTCTTAGCTAGTTTCCTTTGGGTATCTGTATTCTGCCTTGACTATAGCCTACTCCATCATTCTACTGGAAGAACTTGAACCTGGTTCTAGGTGTCGGGAGTTATAGTGACCCAAGCACGAAGTACTAGCGCTACGCCTTGGGTTCGAGCCGCGATTTTTTAAATTACTAGATTTAAACCTATCAGCACTGGCACTGTGGTAGTCGCTGGTTGCAAGAAGCACAATTAATGATCCTTTAATGGGGCGACTGTGTTCCGTCGAGGTCTCGAGGACGAATTTCAACTGCGACTCATTTCAGTCAAAATTGTTGTGTGTTGAACACGATCATTTGTTCTGTGTCTGGGTGTAATTTATCTACAATATTGTGGTGTCTTTAGTAACATAACAAGAAATGTAAATCAAGCTCTGCTTAGCTTGGGTGTAGATGGCGTTGTGTGAAAAATTTGTGGAATAAATTATTATCTAGGCAAGAAACTTACCCAACTGACATCAGGGATTCTAACGGTGTTTTGAGAAATGCTAAAAAGTTATTTGATCATGTGAGATGGTCTAGGCACCGATAGAACTGTAATAAGGTTACCAGGCTCGCATAGGCGCGCAGCAGGCGCCTCGCTGGCTAGACGGTTATAGATCGCGCATCACTCGCTGCGGTTACGCATGGTTCGCGCGTCACGGGGATCCGCCATCTTTTCTCCAACGATCACGCCGACGTATCGTGACACTGATACTGCGTCATTTTTATCGGGGATTTCAAAGGAATGCATAGACGCAGAAAACTTGTAACTATTTAATATTGTGAAGCTCCAGGGTAACTCTGGTAGGCTTCGGTGCGGGATGTGTGTTTATTTAAAACAAACTTCAGGCTTATTACTGTGACAATACTTATATTTTTATCTTGCTCCAAGAAATTGTATCAAGTTGGCTCCTTGGCTAGCATAAAGGTATGGAAAGAAAGATAGAAAGTTTCCTTAGCTCACTCTATTTTTCACTAGAATAACTCTGATTTACTTACAAACGAGTATAGGTATGTATGTGCATTGATGAATGTTCAACGCTCGACTCTGTACTGAGAATTTACAATCTATCAGCGCTATATCCTGTTTCAGCGTTCATTGTTTTCTAGTTTCAATGAAAATCAGCAGAAATCTGATTTTATTCTTGAGTAAGACCTTTATTTTTTTCCGGTATGGGAATCATCAGAATGACTTCTCCCGCTCTTGGGCGGAGCGGGAGGGCGTGTCAGACTCTTACTGACTAAACCCCTACCCCGTTCCTTCGTTGCCTTCGATCTGGGGGACACGGTGACAACCTTTCGGATTTTCCGTGTTCCCCAGAGGCTTCGGCCCTTCCGGACCCCTACAGTTTGCTGACATCTTCTTGAGGCGCGCGTGGAACAGAACGCGCCGCTAGATCGTGGCTTCTACACTCTGTTATTTAGATTTGTCTTGTGTTTCTTTGTACGTCGATAAATAATGTCTTTCTGTATTTAGGATTATATCCGAACGACTGAAAAACCTTTAGTTTAACTTCTCGCTCTTCCTCATTTACCGTTTATTCCTCTCTAAAGCTGTAACTTTGTTCTATCCTTAAAGGACAACGGTCGTGAAGGTACGTCTAGGCACGGTTTAATTTTATGTTGGCGTTAGCGAATGATTGAGCGTTTTATAATGATCGTAACTCACAAAATCCAAAACAATAAATTATGCTAAACAATTTTTAATGTTGTTTTTCTTTCCCATTTGAAATGATTAAGGTTAATGTGGATTTATATTCTTTCTAAATAAACATAAAAGTTGGAAAAACATAATTTTACTGTTTATAAAAGTTACTTTGAATCAAAGTCAAACCGTTGGCGACCCCATAAAACTGTCGGCGGAACATGCAAAACCGCAGTAACTCTAACCTTATTATGAAAAGAAACTTACAAAGAAAAATTACAAGCTTATGTTCAGTTGATTAGAAAACCTACGACCTACCGCAGGGAAACTAACTCAAACCTTTTTGTAAAAACCTTTTTTCAAATCTCTATGCTTAGATTTTTTTTTAATTAGTCTCATTGTTGTGATTGACGTTTGCAATCTGTAAACCGTTTTTGGATGTTATTTTATTAAATATTTAGTTAAAAATATAAATTAAAGAGTGAATCATGTCGTTTCTAACGGAATATTTCGACGAGTACCGAACGAATCCCATCAAGAAAACAAAAATGTAAGTTTTGTGAACAGAGTTGCATATTTCTATGTTTTATCTTATAAAATGTTTTGTATGTGTATGAGGCTTTTAGGCTAGGCTAGGCTTATACGTATCTAAATCCACCCAAAATATAAGTTATGTGCGCAAAGAGCTGTGGGCTATTCACATTCTTAGAGCAATGCACACATTTACAAGATAATTATTATTTTCTTTGCTGACTGTACAGGTAAAGTCGGGTTACTTTGACTCTGAGGTATTATAACTTTGGCCCAAGCTCATGAACCAATAGGAACGCTGGTCCCTGTTATTAGGATAATTCTATTGGGCCAAAGTTATACCTTAGAGCCAATATAACCCGACATTACGGTACTTGTTTTTTTTATGTTACATAAACTAGTGCTTGACTGCTATCCCACTTGATGGTAAAAAGTGACGCAATCATTGATGGTGAGGTGATATAGTTTATTAAAAGCCTATTCACTGTAGCCTTAAAGACTTCCTAATTATCATCAGACGGGAACACTGCAGCAGGCATACATGCATTTTTGTTTAGTTCCAACATTTACCGTAATAGCAAAGGTACTCAGAGCATTGTAGTTACCTGACAACAAATCCTTGTACGTTTCTAGTGGTCCTGTAAGTTTTCGTTTTCTTCAGGTGTCGTCCAGAACTCAGATGGGCGAAATTCGAAGGCAAATGGCTGGATCCAAAAGTTGGGAAACAAGACGTAAGTTTATGAATAAGGTTTTATTTATTTACCTACTAGCTTTAGCCCGCAGCTTCGCCCACGTACATAAAATATAGTCTATGTCACTCAGGAATACAGCAGCTTTCTATTGGTGAAAACATTTTAGCAATCGGACCAGTACTTCCACAGATTACCTCATACGAACAAAAAACAAACTTTACCTCTTTATTATTTTAGTGTAGATGTATTATACATACATTAAAAAACACTGCATCAAAATCCGTTGCGTAGTTTTAAAAATTTAACCATACATAGGGATATAGGGACAGAGAAAGCGACTTTGTTTTATACTATGTAGTGATAAGTAAGCAGTGATGCAATCGTTGAGGGTGAAGTGCACTAGTTTATTAAGAGCTTATTCACTCTAGCCACTCAAATTTTAATCGTAATCGTATTGAATAAAACCATCTATTTATGTGATATCACAGAAAGAGTGGACAGATGAAGAGATGCAGGCGTTCATCAAGGAGACGATGCGGAGTCTGCGAGGACGCTCCACCTACTACAACTCCTACTGCGCTCACCATACTGAAGGTAACTTTAGATCTTTCGATTTAGGCATACATAGGGATATAATGACAGAGAGGACAGAGAGACGAGGAGCTCGTGGCTAGATAATAACAGCCGCACGAGTCGATCTTCAAGGTTAAGCAACGTTTGCCAAGGTTGGTCTGTGGATGGGTGACCATCTTAACATAACGAGTTTCCTCCATGCCTTGGATAGCACGTTAAGCCGTAGGTCCCGGCTGTCATTTGTAGATCTTTGGCAGTTTTTACGGATAGTCAGAAGCCAGTAAATCTGACTCCAGTCTTGCCATGAAGAACCGTGTTACCCCAGTTAATGGGTTGTGGAGGTCTGGTAGGCAGCCGCTCCTCGTAAAATACTGGTATTCAGCTAAATCCGGCTTGACTGGAAGCCGACCCTAATATAGTTGGGAAAAGGCTAGGCAGATGATGATGACAGAAAGAGTGGACAGATGAAGAGATGCAGGCGTTCATCAAGGAGACGATGCGAAGTCTCCGAGGACGCTCCACCTACTACAACTCCTACTGCGCTCATCATACTGAAGGTAACTTTATACAAACCTAAAGGACGCGACTAAACAATACCTAGGTATGGCAACCCACGAAATATGATGAATTGCCTTGTTACTGAAACATTGAATGTCCGATGTCATAATATCATACTAATATAAATACGTGTTAGCTGCATGAAGGCTGCCTTGACGATCATTGTCGAGGGTCACTTTGGAGGTATGTGGAACAGAGAGTAAAGTATCTCCGTTGAAATGGGAGGAGCCTCCGACTGATTCACGTCTAGTGGACAACTGCTCGATAGATGATTTCAGACTGTCGCATGTATTCAAGTCACGTGGAGAATTTTAATTGTGAAAAAAAGTTATACAGGATTAATTCTTATGTGACACCATACATAACGCTACAAGTTTACTATGAAAAAAAAAACTCTCCTTTTGACATTGCAATTATTCTACCCAGTGCAACTGATAACAAGTCATTTTATTTTGATACATAAATAAAAATGACTAACGTCTGTTTTTTATACCCTGAGACTAAAATGACATTACACAAAAGAACTTGAATCATTCCTAAATAGAGACATTACCTGTGTCAATTTAGTCTCAGACCGTTTTCACATTATCCGATCCGATATCAGTGTTGGACGCCGATACGATATCGGAATAAGTAAAATGTATGAAATTCCGTGCTCCGATATCCGATATCGGGCCGGACAATATGAAAGACAGGTAGGTACATATTTCATGCATTTTACTTACCCCGATATCGTATCGGCTTCCGACACTGATATCGGATCGGATAATGTGAAAACGGTTTTAGGGTCTAAATAAAAGACCATATACACATACTGTTGATGTATGTGTCAGCAACATACTATTTTTTTCATGCATGCAATTTCTTTCAATATCAAAACGGGACTATTATATTTTGACAACTTTACTACTAGTAGTAATAGAATACTGCAGTAGTACTAGTAAATTACTAGTACTACTGCAGTATTCTATTAATCTATCACATACCCGCGAAACGAGACACAATAGTAAAACAATAACAGCGCGGTCTCATAGGACCGGTTGGGGATTCAAACATTAATCTATGCTATAACTGAGTTTCTCCTGCAGACTACGGCCACCGTCCCTTCGTTCCTCGCGTCAAGAAGCTCCGGCCCTGCACCGAGTCAGAAGAGAAGATAGAGGAGGAGGTGATAGCCCCTCCCGCGAAGCTGGCCATGAAGGACACGGAGCTGATGAAGGTCGCCAAGGAGCTGTACGAGTACGACCTGTCCACGCCGACGCTGCAGCCGCTGCCGACCACGCTGAGGAGTGAGTCTGAGTTACCACGTTCCTCCCTTCATTTCTATGTTTCGGCAGCTCTGTTGTAAAGGCTCAGGAGTGCTATTCTTCGCGTTTTATTTGCCGGCAGCGATGCTGTTTTCTTAGAGAATAGCTTCTCACAGTTTAGCGAATACCGATTTGGATATATCGCTACTGTTAAGGTTATTTTCTTAGAGAACGAGCACAGCGCTGCCGCAAGGCTGTTTTCTTAGAGAATCTCACAGTTTAGCGCTGTGGTTTAGCGAATTCCGGTTTGGATTTCGTCGCTGCTGTTTATAGCTGTTTTCTTAGAGAATAGCACGACTGATTGACGAGCGATTAAACCGCGATCTTTTGGCTCGTTCGTTGGTAAAGCTAGCCGGTGTATCATTACAATACCGTGGTTTTGTGACGAGTCTGGCTGGCGTTTTTTCTTGTTCGACACGAAACAACTGTTTTACTGGCAAGTCGATTTGCACCAACGAGCCACGAATAAAAGCTCGTTAAATGTTTAAACCCGTGGTATAGGCTCACACACACAACTTGCGTGTAAGGCTGGGTACAGACTAAGCGAACGAGCGAGCAAATGCTGACGAGTGGATATCGTCAATGCAGTTTTTTTATTTTTATAGACTAGTGCTTGACTGCGGTCTGCGATCCCACCTGATGGTAAGCAGTGATGCATCGATGCGATGCTTCGATGCAGTTGTAACTACATGGTTGTTTGCGCTGTGCTACTGTCTGTAAGCTTAGGTGAAGTGAGTTCAATCCATAGCTGAAGGTCATATGACAGTTTCCTGTCACGGTGTCATTGTACTGAATATACTGGCAGTTATATCAACGGAAGAGCTCGTGGCTAGATAATAACAGCCGCAAAGTTTCAAGGTTAAGCAATGCTTGCCAAGGTTGGTCTGTGGATGGGGGACCATCTTAACATACCGAGTTTCCTTCGTGCCTCGGAAAGCACGTTAAGTCGTAGGTCCCGGCTGTCATTTGTAGTTCTTTGACAGTCGTTAAGGATAGTCAGAACTCAGTAAATCTGACTCCAGTCTTGCCATGAAGTAGGTACCGTGTTACCCTAGTTAATGGGTTGTGGAGGTCTGGTAGGTAGCCGCTCCTCGTAAAATACTGGTATTCAGCTAAATCTGGCTTGACTGGAAGCCGACCCCAATATAGTTGGGTTGGCTAGGCAGATGATGATGACTGGCAGTCATATCAACGAACATAGCTGAACGCGAACGAGCATTTGAAGTCCTTGGATGGTTATGGAACCATTGAATGAACGATTCCCACTAGTTCACTCGTTCCTCTGGCCTGTATCTGGTACAATAGGGTGTCCTTGATTAATTTTATAAGTAGTAAATTATATTTGATTAGTTGCATATTGAAAATCATAGAATAAGTATAAGTATTCTAACGAAATATTGTAATTAGCAAACATAGCTCATTTGTAAAAGTAGATATAATATTATGTAATATAGTAGGTAGGCATAATAGATATAAGTAGATATTATTGTTGATATAGTCTAGTACTGTAAAACTGTGTTACTTTACTAAGTTTAAAATAATTAAAAAACTTTAGCACTAAAACTCCTGTTTACATTCTAACTTTGAAACAAGTAAAATGGTAAGAAAGCTATCTTGGCAGAACTCCCTAGGTCAGTAAAGTTTATAGCAACTTTCAAAGTCAAACGTGATTGGAAGTCGTTAAAAAGCATTTAACAGGCATTTAAATTATGTTTCGTACGATTTACTAATATTAAGTTGTCACGGGGGAAACGTTGGAGATTACAAAACATAAAGGGAGCTGTAAACATACGAGGTATTCAATAATACTCGTTTTTTTTAACATACTCTACGGACAAAAAAAGTCGTCATTGTTCTGGGCATCGATTTATTTATTGAATTGAAATTTCATTTCAGTTTTCATATGAGTATATTTTTTTAATGAAGATCTTTACGGTTATTCTGATAGATATAATTGTCATAAAAAGAGAACTGGAAAAGGGGAAACTGGTGAAATGCCGGAAATTTGACTTGGGATAAGTTGATTGCCTAAACAGAAAAAGCCCGAAATAGAAGGCACTCATTAGGATTTCTACACAGTCACACCTATCATAAGTCTTAAATTCGTGACATCGTGACCTCTCGTGTCCAACCCTGATTCATGGTCTGGAGCGAGAGGTAATGTGAAGGGGACACCCCCTTCTGTGAAGCACTAATTCCAGTGAAGGAGATGGCCGCAGCTATGAGGAAACGGGCATCCTCACGTCTCTACTTCTCACAGGGGCGCCCCGGGTGTCGGGATTCGCAGTGCTTGTGGATGACCAGCAATGAGTGGATCGCGGGAGAAGTCATTTGAGGATTACCAGCATAGAAAAATAAAACTGGAGAAAGTGTGTGCAATTAATTTAATCCGAACAGGCCTGTGGCCATTGGGACAGTAACAGACTGATTGGTATCCTTATTCCTTACATCGTTCCTCATTACTTAAGTATTCCTTATTCTATACATCGTTTCTTCCACTAAGTCTGTCTGTCTGCCTTTTCGCTATAAACTTTACAACAGTAAAAAATTACGGAAGTAATTTTCATGCGGTTTCCTCCAATATGCGGAATGCTTCATGAGGAAGGTTTAGATGCTTATTAGAGGAGTAAAAAGCTGATAATTTCAAAGATTTGTAACACCCGTGCAAAACTGAGGCGGATTGTATTTAATAAAACGATTCAAGATTGGATATATTCTCCAAAATTATCTGATCAGTAAAGAATGCACGATAATACAATGTGTAACAATATGTTTTGTTGTACAAACGGACGGACCATTGACGCAAGTGAGTATATATTGTTTTTAACAAACAAACAACGCATGCACAGATATTTTTGTTTAACACGGGCTAATTCCAGCACACTTCCTTTTACAATGTTTGTTTTACTAATTATTTTATGTTTTCATTTCGTTAGCGATATTCTGGGAGCGAGATTTGGATATAATAAGATTTGTTTTACTCGTGCTTGAATTTATTGATATTGTAGCAGGCGGAGTAGAAAGTAGATGATTATTTTGTAAGCATGAACATTCAACAGTAGTAAAAAGTATAATTGTACCCTAGTCCACCACCGTAATTTCTGTGAAGTGTGTATTTAGTTTGCATTCGGGTTCAAAATAAAATAACCAGCCAACGTGATGACTATATGAATGTTAAATGACCAAAAACTAAGGCACAGCATTACAAAGGCTATAGGCCTATTGTTCACGGACGTGTAGCTTCGAAGTTTACATTATACGCTTGGTGTACGCTTGCATGAAGCCTGCATACAAAACGATGAAACTCTGTCGATATAGCGGCAGCGTTGTGCTATCGTGTCGTTGCATCTTTGTCGACAGAGTCTGAAATGTCAGTTTCAATGCGCACGTTAAGGCCATACTTTAATACCACATAATTTTACTTTATCTATCACCATTTTTTAGGGTTCCGTACCTCAAAAGGAAAAAACGGAACCCTTATAGGATCACTTTGTTGTCCGTCTGTCCGTCCGTCTGTCAAGACCCTTTTTCTCAGGAACGCGTGGATGTATGAAGCTGAAATTTATATCAATTACTCAGGTCTACTGTCCCTTGAAGCTGTGAAAAAATCAAACTTCTAAGCCAACGCAATCAAAAGATACAGCCGTTTATGCCGCAAATTTTCGACACTTGCAAGGGAATCAAAACCTACAGGGTGCTTCCCGTGAACTCAGAATCTTGAAATTTGGTACGAAGCAACGTCTTATAGCATAGATAAAGGAAAAATTACGAAAACCATAAATTTTTAGTTACATCACATAATATTTTTTTTTTAATAATTTTAAACTTACTACCCATTTCCTCATAAACGCGTAGAGGTATTAAATTGAAATTCATACCAAATACTCAGGTCTATAATACCTTTAAGCTGTAACAAAATCAAACTTCTATGTCAACGCAATCAAAAGAAACAGCAATTTAAGCTGCATATTTTGAAACTCGCAAGTACTCGCAAGGGAATCAAAACCTAAAGGGTACTTCCAGTCGACCTAGAATCTTGAAATTTGGCATGAAGCAACGTTTTATAGCACACATAAAGGAAAAATTCCGAAAACTTTAAATTTTTAGTTACATTACAAGATTTTCTTTTTTGTAAAATCTTTAAGACTCGATTCGAGAATTGAACTGTTTTCATCTTGATAAATTGGTACGGAACCCTCAGTGTGCGAGTCCGACTCGCACTTGCCCGGCTTTTTTACTATTCTATTTACTAACAAAATACCAATACTCCTTTCCCATCATCCACAGTATACGGCTACGTCCGGCCACAACTGTACCACACGGGCATCAGTGACTACCAGAACGGCATAGCCAGGCTGGCTTACGAGACGATACGCGACGACCGCATCCCGCCGTACCACGCGCACAACGGCTGCCGGCCCCGGTGGGGCTTGCCGCCGGAGGGACAGCGGCAGCCGGAGCTGGATGGAGCACCTTTTGATGGAGAGCGGCTGTATTAGGGTCCTGTATCAGGATAATGCATGCAGCGTTATGGTTGGTTTCTATCTGGTTAAGTGGTTACACATGTTTTTGGAATTATATATTGGCTACATGGCATCTCAGCTTACTATGTCAGCATCGGGATGTATTTACTTCCTTTTTCTTTTGGTCGAAAACAAAGAAAACTGCATTTAATTCGCAGTTGCATCATAGTGATCTTTATGTAAGGTATATAGGTTGCTGTCCGAGATGAAATACTGGTAAATGGATTGAAAACAAAACTCGACGTACAAATTGAGTTTTTTTTTAATAACATAAACTAAAAAGAAAAGGGAGTTGGAGGCCTTCGCCCAGCTGTGGGGCTTAATATGCTAATAAAAAAACTAGAGTTTTAAAAGAAGTTCACATTTATAGAGTGTTGTCTATGTCACTTATATACCTGTGAAAGTCTCTTTTGACAGCTTGTCATCTGTTTATGAAGTCCTGGTACAGGGTGCTGGAGGCTGGCTATGTAATGTTACTGTAAAGTGAGGAGGGTTGTTTAGTTAGAGATATCTAAAGGTTTCATTTGATAAAGTTCTGGATGCCCACAAGATCGTTATACTTTACTTAGATCAACAATTTCCAAATTATTTCCTCATGAATGTACACAGTTTTGAACAAACTAATGCAAACAAAGGCCAAATTATCATAAAACTTTCAATAGTGTTTATTGAGAGCCAGCATTTTAAACTTCCGAATTTACAGGCCATTATATGAAATATAAATCAAGGCTGTTTTATGAGTTTTCAGTTAAGTATAGATTTTATTAATAGACGAATAATTAATTTGATAAATATTTGTTGTGCAATATTACGAGTACTGTTAATTCGTCGAAATATTTAATTAGTGTCCAAATACATATACATGTATTTTTTGAAATTGTGTGTGAGTTATAATAAGTATTTTGAATTGTATTTTTCTATTCTTTAGTTTTTCACAGTAAATCTTAAGCTAGTACAATATTAGTTGTGGTTTTAATTAGTAGCTAATCCATATTATCCTGACGTTTAAAAACGTCACGATAATAAGTGCCTTTGCATGTGTGCTTGTGTTGTTGTTAGTAGTGTGTGTTCTGTGTTCAATACGTGTTGAAACACGTATGTATAAAAGTCATGGCCAATATTTTATAACCCGGCCCGGCCGGCCTGACACGGCAGACTTCGTACTACCGCTTTTTTTTTTCGAATTTTTCTCGCCTTTTAAACCTTCCCTAGACCTCCACGAACATTTCAAGACCAAGATAAGATAAATCCGTTCAGCCGTTCTCGAGTTTTAGCGAGACTAACGAACAGCAATTGATTTTTATATAAATACAAGCAGGCCCGGCAGACTTCGTACTGTCTCAATCGATAAATAAAAGACAATTTTTTTTTTAAATTCTTCTCTCCTTTTAAACCTTCCCTAGACCTCCACGAACATTTCAAGACCAAGATAAGATAAATCCGTTCAGCCGTTCTCGAGTTTTAGCGAGACTAACGAACAGCAATTGATTTTTATATATAAGATATTGTGAGAAATGGACTCGCTGACTTTTTACCGGAAAACAGTGTTGATTTTCGTTGGAGCTGTCCGGCGTCAAGTGTGGTTTGCCCAGCGTTGGCCTCGATCACGGTTATATTACATTTCCATTTGAATTGACTAGGTGGGACTGACCTCTGTATTTTTCCGCACTTGTTTGAAAACAATTTAGGTACTGTTTAAAGAATATAATCTAGTTAGATTAAAACTTCAAACAATATATACTTAAGAGCGCTTCTATAAAGTTTTGACGAGCGTGTTTACATTTTCATAATACGAAACACTCAGAATTTATAACAGTAATTCAACATTTTAATGCGTTGTTAGACAGAATGAGTACTAGGAGCGCATAATCTTTTGAGAGGTGAATGTTCTCTGTAACTAGGCCTTGTACTTGCTACGACGTAGATGTCTACGTCTACGCTTCGTAGCAAGTGTCCGTAGGTCTGTCGTAGCAATGTGCTACGCTCATATATTTAACTATTACTGCGTGACGTATCTAGGCTGGATATATTTTCTAAAACATGTGAGGAAGCCAAACCGAGTGCTGCAGTGATAATTATTAAACGAAGTTTTTATAAATAAAAGGACTGTTTGGGACTGCCCGACAACCAGCCTGATTCGATACATGTAATAAATTGTGGCGAGGGCGAGCACTAGTTCTTTTTGCGTATAGACGGGTGCACTAGTCCGTCTTTCCGTAGTAGTGCAAAAAGCAGTAAATTGCGTGCTAATAGCGATAGGAGTCGCAGCGGATTTTCGGGTAAGTTTGTTGAAAATAACCAAAGGCTGCCCGGCCATTAGTCGAGGTTGCTTTTCGCCCATTCTGGTACGACGAATGTAATAAATTATTGCGAGGGTTTGCTGGTTAAATTTTCCACACTAGTGCGAAAAACAGCATAATAGTAAAGGTCTTTAAGTGAGTTGAAAAACATGAAGGTGTCTATTGTGCAAGCCGTGTGCCCGATGAAAGGCAAAAATTAAGAACAATAAGCCTAAGGGCCTGTTTCACAATGTCCGAGTAGGCACTGCTCACTGAATAAATTCAAAAATTTGACAGAATTTGTATGAAATTATCTGTCAAGTAAGATACTCGAAACTTAATCATAGGTGGTGAAATAGGCCATAATAGTTAAAAGCCCCGTGTTTTCTTTGTAATGTTGTCTGTCAAAATTAAGTACCTAGGTATATAAGATGTGAAAACGAAATATTAAATGGTGTTAAGTTTAAACAAAACTTCGTTTTTGTTTAAGTAAAAGCAAGCGTGCTAACATAAAGAGCTGTTAAAATTATTTTAAACCTTCACAACACAACAACGAGCGAAGGAAAACGGACGCGAATGGCTTACAGAGATTTGTTCTGTCTCGCCATAATTAATTCATATTCAGATGTTGACACTGTACTTTTAAAAGGCATATTTAAGTACTTTTGAAAAGCATATTTTAAGTTTCATTCTCTCAGAGATTCACCTCATTCACACGTTTCGTTACATTTACTAACTTTCTTTGATATTTCGTCTGTTTTTAAGTTTAATGATCCTTCCTAATAAATTGACGTTTACGAGTCTTGAGTGAGACGTGAACACTTGTAAAGCCAAGCCTTTTTAACAATGGATTTTGGCAAAAGATATAACTAAATAAAAGGTGTTGAAAATCAATCACTCGTCTCTTAATAAAACAGAGAGTTACGAGTTTTCAGAAATGGAGGATATTGTTGAAGACTTTAAGTGTTAAATTTGTTGTGTTTGTTTGAAAACAAGGAAATATCAGACAAAGGGACGCTTGGACCACGTGCTTTTGTTTTTGTGGGGATGGTCGCGGAGACAGGGCTGCGAGAGTGTTCGAAAGAGTTACTGCGGTCTGTTGCGACCCTGGAAAGTAAACTACGTTCGACCAGACGGGTGTTTTGTCTGATCTAGATAATTGTTGATAGTTGTATTATGATCTCATGAGCCGATGATATTATGACCATTGCAGGTAGAACCTAGATGAAGGTGGTACAGGACAGTGGCGACGGGTACACTTACGTGCGAGTGAATCCGCTGCTTGTACTTGTACCAAAAATTATTATAAACCTGACCTAATTAAGCGACGGAAAATCTTAACTGCGAGATTCAGAAACCGTCGCTCAACTAACAACGTCATCTAGTGACCGCGTTTCCAACTTTTTTCACAAATTCACAATTTCCTCAAAAGATGACGCAGTGAAACAATATTTATGTAAACACAATTTTAAAAATAGTATGTAAAATATATTATTAAAGTTCACTCACCAAATGCCGTTCGCTCAATGATGCAATAAATCCAAACCGGCGTTTTTATTAATTGTCAAAAACTACAAACTAAAACCATTATATTATTCTTACCATAGGTACCTATTCAAGTACGATTACAAAACAATAATAATAATAATAATAATAATAATTTGCAAAAAACAATAGGAGAGAAATTAAGCAAATATGCAGAACTTAAAGAAGAAGTAACACGAATCTGGAGGCAAGATAAAGTATATGTCGTACCCATAGCTGTTTCCACTACAGGGGTTATACCCAACCATCTTCATAATAGCCTCAAATTAATAGATCTTAAAGACTCGACGTACATATTACTCCAAAAAGCTGCAATTTTGAACACTTGCAGAATAGTGCGAAAGTTCATGCAGATAGAGGAAAATGAAATTTCTCCTCATAATATCCACTCTGCACCTTAAACCTATCACACACACACGCTACATTAACTTGGCTTGGCCCGTTAATGTAGCTTAACACTAGCCTAGGGCTAAGAAAAACTTAACGGTTTTCCAAAATAATAATAATAATATTCCACAACTTTCACACAACGCCGTCTAGTCCCAAGCTAAGCAGAGCTTGTGTTATGGGTACTAGACAACTGATAAACATACTTATATATTTCTAAATACATACATATTATAGATAAATTACACCCAGACACAGAACAAATGATCGTGCTCATCACACAAACATTTGTCCTGGGTGGGAATCGAACCCACAACCTCTGGTATAGCAGTCAGGGCCACTAACCACTAGACCAACAGGCCAGTCAAAACAATACAACACAATACAACTGAACTGATCTTGTTCTTGCTGCACTATCACTACGCAAAACTATCACTAGACTACACTTACATATAAACCAATTTCAATCATAAAACTATAAGATTCTAAATTATGATACGAATATACATATATCAAATAAAATGCAAATGAACAGGTGAAATATGACACATGAATAAGCGCGAACCAAAACTGTCAAACTAAATACTAAATAAATTAAAAAGTTCAGTATCATCCATCTCGTTCTAGCGGACGCATTTTATGATTTAACTCGATAAATACCGGGTTGCCTGCAAACGCTATTTAGCCGTATTATACTGGCTTGTCGCTTGTATAACACCGCTAGATGTCGCTAGAAACTATGAATTAAAATGTATGAAATTCCCGTTTATAAGACCGGGTTACAGACCTGTTTTGCGTAAGTTGTGAGTGATTGCTCCGAAAAAACTTGCAGGCGTTTATTTATTGTTGATTGTTATTTTCACAAGCAAGTATTATGCAGTTATAAGATTTGATTAATACATAATTAATTTGTTAAGGTTTGTTGTTGTGTTTGTAAAGGAAAGCCGGCAGGAATGGAGTTGTTTACAGGCCGCGCTACTGCACACATGGCACCATGGCACACCTTGGCACAACAAAAAAGAGGACACATTATGCGTACAGCCGATTGCCTCAGCATTTTTAAATCAAGAGTTACTTAGGCAAGCTTGCTCTATCATCGGCACCATCATCGCTTGCTATCAGATGAGATAGCAGTCAAACGTAAGCCGTAGATAAGTATAATAATAAAAAATATGCCCAGCTGTAACGAAATCAGGTTGTGGATGATGAACAAAGATGAAAAACTTTTAATTACTACTTAAGTGAAGCTACATTACTTTACCCTAGCTCCCAGCCTACACTCCAGTCTCTGGACACAGCTGAGCTAATTTTTCTGGCGGGCTGCCAAGTGCAGTTCCATTGTCAGCTCATCCATGACACAGACACATATTGCCCCGCGGCGTCGCGTCACAAGCTCCGTTTGTTTTGCTTCTCTTATCTGTCAGTGGCCTAACGCGAACTCTCTGATCTTTCTGGTCTTTTTGGTCAAGCGGTGTAGGCTTAATTTAGGTCTTCTGAGTCAGGGCTAGTCTTGGGTTGTTTATTTATTTTGTTTAGGTTGTGGTTTTATGTTTGGTTTGATGTTTAAAAATGTATGTTTAAAGACTTGTGTGTTTACTTATTCATGAATCCCCGACCGGACTCATTGGACCGCGCTGTTATTGTTTTACTATTGTGTCTCCTTTCGCGGGTATTGATAGGTTAAGGATTTACAAAACTACAGTATACCTATTCCTTTCGAAATGCAGTTATATGTAACTAGATTCGTATGTCTCAGTGGTAAACATTTATTAGTATATCTAGATAATTTATAAAGTTTACCATTTTACTTTGAACGTTTTTTTTAATGTTTGACGGCGATCCCACCTGATGATAAGCAGTGATGCAATCGTTGATGGTGAAGCGCACTAGTTTATTAAGAGCCTATTCTCTCTAGCTCATGCCTTGAGGATCCCAGGACCTTCATAATTCGGTCCTTTTTTAATTGATATGTGTAAACTTGTGCTTGACTGCAATACCACCTGATGGTAAGCAATCTTTACACAAGTCCTTTTGCATGTTTGCTGAAAACCTTAATATAATCGTGTATATATACTAACTTTTTCGTTGTAACTTTAGAGTGAAGTGGTACAAATCTGTAAAAAACACCAATTTTGGTATTCCTTTGAAACTTATTTAATGTACTTATTTTATTTACAGCCACTTTATGGATTTCTGTAAAAAGCTGTGAGTGCTTAACCACATCAAACCGAGTTTAACTGTGCATCATCTTTGATCTCTCCATACGTAGCCGTGGCTTGCCAAATGTGCATTGTTATATTGAACAAATAAACCTGTTCTTAAATAACTTCATACTTTTCAAGTTGAAATAATAACGCTTTACGGTATTTCTTGGGTATGAACCAGGTGTCTCTTAGCAATGATGATGTATTTACAAACTTTTCGAAAGAAAATTCTACTGGCAAAGCAAGCGCTATGTTAGTTAGGTAAGCTTATTTAGTATCGATAACTGAAGTATTTAATTACATCGTTGGTCTCATAGTTTTCAGATGTGATCTTTCTTATTTCTCATTACCTCTTCATCAAATATTGGCCACCGTGATCGAAATTCGGTCAAGAATTATAGAAAAGATATTTTGTCAGACTTGTTTTAGGTTTCCTCACCATCGAGTTCATTCTTATTTACTGTTGCAAGATGGTTCGAAATAGTCCCCGCGGTACTGGAAACCTAGAACGCAAGGGGAAACTGAATGAACACGACTAGATTTTAATCAGTATGTACAAGTGATACTTCGTTTTAATAATAATAATAATATATCCTTTATTATCAGGCATCTAAGGCCCATAGAAAAATTACACAAATAAATCTTACAACGATAACAATAAACTAATACATATGGAATAAACTTAAGACAAATTAAAACAACTCCATCCAGAGCAAGGGCAGTTGTTTGGCGAATTTCCTCTAGGAAAAAACTGGTCGGTTAAAAACATAAAATACACAAAGGTCAAAAGAAAAATTGTGCTGAACTGTCTCACTTTTTAACCGACTTCAAAAAAAGGAGGAGGTTCTCAATTCGACTGTTTTTTTTTTTTTTTTTTTTTTTTTTTTATGTTTGTTACCTCATAACTTGCGACTGGGTGAACCGATTTTCATGATTCTTTTTTTATTTGAAAGCTGGTGCTTCCCGTGTGGTCCCATTGTCACCATTTTAATATCTGATGATGGGATCTTGTAGAAATCGAGGGAACTCTTCAATAAATAACAGCAGATTAACCGCGATTGTTGCTATAGCATATCTAAGCATTGTTTACACCATCACACAACATACTATCACGTCTGTACTCACTACAAAGGTTATAAAAACTATTTCGAAAAAAAATATGTTTAAGGGCACTTCAACGTTTTACGAAAAATGCAATACTGAAACTAAAATAAACATAATTAGATGTTTGTTCTGATGAGATATTCTTCAAATTTCATGCGTCCTAATTACGGTCCTTGGTCGCACTACTGTCCCTGGGTAATCGTGACCCTGGAACTTAAAGGGCTATTGAAGGAACACTGTGGGTGAGTATGACAGTAGTATGACTGTCAGTACAAGTTTGACAGTCCCTCCCGCTCCACTCAGGGTGGGACTTATTGGATGATTTTGCCTCGTAAAAAAAAAGGTGTATTATGACTTAGGTACTTATGTGTGACCTTCATTATCGGAAGACAGATTTCGTAGTCTTTTTTTTTTGTCATTTCCTGCAATGATCTATCGTCGTGTGGTTTATTTAACAATTTGTTGGCGTCCAAATCCGATAAAACTATGCTTGCCAAACTTTTGACACGACTTAGTGCAATATATATTTGCCCTTTAGCAATTTTTTTGCCAAGGTCAATTACAGCTCTTTCAAGGATGGTACCCTGGAGTTTGTGAACTGTAACCGCCCAGCTTAATTTTAGATGCAACATACGGCGCTCCACATCTCCGTAACCTCTCAATGCCTGAAACGTAGTACTAGATGGAGGTATGGGTATCCAACCATTATTGTTAATTAAGTCTAAGCCCAATAGACTCGTCATCAAATTTAATATATACGGCATCTGGTAGCTCGCCATCCTCCAGTTGGTCTCTCCACAAGGCTGGCCGTTTGATTTTTTTTATAATATCCATAGCTCCATTCACTAGTCCTTCTGATACGGCGATGTTGCGTCTCAACATCACTCGGTATTCGAGGCCAATTTTTATTGATGAGAGAAAACCACACCACAGCTGTTGACGTCCTTGGGAATCACGTTCTCTGGTAGTGTTCTACCATATGTTGCTACTTCACGCGACTGAAATTGTCCTTGAGTTAAGTTTCCTTTTTTTCAAATAGGCAATTCTCCCTGTCTTCCTTTGTTTCATTTAAACGGCGCGGACTCTATGAGCAGCGCGTTTAGTAGGTCTACCCATACTCAAATAAGTAATTAGTGTCTTTCAGATTCACTAAAAATCAAGAAATAAAAAACAATTTTAACAAAAAAAAAAACACCGACTTCAAAAAATAAATATTCCAAAACAAATTAATATGCACTAAAAAGCAAAAAAATAATTGCGTATTTTTGTAAGCAGGTACAATTATTTTTATTTTTGGAGTCGGTGTCAGCCAAGGAAACGCCAACAACCTAGCAATAATAATATGAACTTACTAACATTTAAGTACAACTACTTACACAACTGGTGTAAAACTGTGATGTTTTGTAGTGATAAATAACAAACCTATCTAGTTGGCTGACACCGACTCCAAAAATAAAAATAATTGTACCTGCTTACAAAAATACGCAATTATTTTTTTACTTTTTAGTGCATATTAATTTGTTTTGGAATATTTATTTTTTGAAGTCGGTGTTTTTTTCAATGAAACTGTTGTCGTCTTCAGTTCTCGTCTTAGCGTTGTTTTGATTCTAAAAATTACACTAATATTATAAAAGTAAAAGTTTATATGTATGTGTGTTTGTTACTCCTTCGAGCTCAAACAACCGAATTAATTGTTAAGCCGAATTAGTTTGGATAAAATTCAACACAAGTATAGATTATGTCCTGGAATAGCACATAGGACACTTTTCATCTCGGGAGTATGGTCCCAAGATAATTATCTTCTTTCATATGAGTGAATCCACTGTTAGCAGCTAATCTGTTGGTAAAGACCTGACTCACTCACTCACTCAAACTTTCAGCCCAAACCCTTGGATCTAGGTCGTTGTTTTTCACAGAGAGGCACCTCTAATTCACTAGTTCTTTGAACACATAATAAAAAAAAAACAAAAAAAAATAAAGAATAATAAAGAATTTTCCTTTACTCTCTAAAAAGATGAAACTTGGGTCCAAAGTTTGTGTAGAAGAACCTACTTTCAGGTGAGTGAAACCACTGCGAGAATCTAGTAAAATATAAAATTATCACAAAAATAATATAGCACGCATGAATATGATTATTTTCATGACCTTTTCTATTTGTGAAGATGAAAGTAAACTCAATAAGTGTTTCAGAAAACCTATAAAAGAACAAACATCATAAGAGTGGATGATAACTTTTCTCTACCGAATTCAGTTGTTCTGAATTAAAACGCTGAAGTCTTTGAAGTGTAATTTATTTAGAAATTCATTTTTTGTGACAATTTCAAACGAAATAGCTTACTGAAATCTGATATTCGTATTTCACAGTCACACTTAACTAATTATGAATCTTGGGTGACAGAAAGCTGTTATTAATTATGTTACATAATTTAAAAGAAAAGGAATAAAAATATGATATAAATAACCTGATGCATTTAAGTGGCCAAGAAAGTCACATGAAAAAAATCCAAAGTTCTGCTACAATTTGTTTGAAGATTAAAAAGCAGACATATTGAACGTATATACAGGAAAAGTTTTTAACCACTGCGTAAATTTTTTTGGTGGCTCAGTGTAAGTAATAGAACACAGGTCGATCTTCAAGGTTAAGCAACGCTTGCCAAGGTTGGTCTGTGGATGGGTGACCATTTTAATATAACGAGTTCCCGTTTCCGGTCTGGTAGGCAGCCTATGCTTTCCGAGGCACGGAGGAAACTCGTTATGTTAAGATGGTCACCCATCCACAGACCAACCTTGGCAAGCGTTGTTTAACCTTGAAGATCGACTTTTGTTCTATTATTTACACAGAGAAACTAAAAAATATTTACGCAGTGGTTAAAAACTTTTCCTGTATAACAAAATATTTATCTTCAACCCAGTCTTTCAAGATTGGAGTCATGATACGGAGTGAGAGGAAATGGGAAGCAGACGCCGACTTCTACCAAGCAGTAATGTAAGCGAAGGAGGTGGCCGATAGCGTGAAGAGGAGACAATCCACACGCCATGACCTAATGACAGCATCAGTAGTCGGCATTGCCGTGGCCGAATACTGGGCCAAGCAACGTATTTGAAGAGTTTTGCCATCGACACGCTAAGAAGAAGAATCCACACGCCCCGGCTTCTACAGATAATGCTCAGGGCATCGGGAGCCGCGGGGCGAGGTTGTTCCATCGTAGGCGGGTTTGCAGACGGTGGTGCGTCGTGATCATCGCGAGCCTCGAAGATATTTCAGCCAAACAGGACGGAGCCTACTAATGCTGATGCCTGCCAGGACTGTCAAAATGTTCGAATCTTCTTCTTCTTTTCGAATCGAAGGTAAACTCTTTAGATTGTTTGGGCCGGTTGGTAGCTACGTTAATTGCAGCATCGGTGGCACTCATTAACTCCTCCAAAGTGCAGGTGTTTGGGCACTTGGGGCACTCCAGCGTGTATGAACCACACGTTGGAGTGAGTTTAGTACAGAAGCACCGCACTCACACTCACCCGACGGGTCTTTGAAACCCCATTTGGCCAAATTGTGTGTGCAGCGACCTACCTGGGTAATGTTCGAATGAATTACCGTAGCCCTGCAACGCAACTGAAAGGTCACGGTGGACAGTAAAAGTCTGACACTCTCTACACCATGTTCTCCTAATACAGGCATTACTTGCTTCAAAGGACCTACTAATACAATGTCTTCTTCTTCCTGCCCTTATCCCATATTATTTGGGGTCGGCGCAACATGTTTTTTTCTTCCATTCTGTCCTATCACCCGTCAAGCTATCATCAACTCCCTTTTCTTTCATATCAGTCCTCACACAATCCATCCATCTTTTCTTTGGTCTCCCTCTTCCTCTCCATCCGTCCACATGTAAATTCATAACCATTTTCGTAACAAGTGTTTCATCCCTCCTCTTTACATGACCATACCAAGACAAACGATTTCCTTTCAGCTTTTCAGTCCTACTAATACAATGTGTTGTTTTGAAAGTGTATGGCATTTCGGGAGGTTATAAAAAAAGTCACAAATAATCATATAAAAATACAATACTTGGTCAATAATATTTTTTTTTTATTTTAGATCTTTTTCAGAATAACTCTCTAAACAAACGTGCGTGGATCAATGAAATAGTGTTTGTGTGTGTGAAAGCGCAGTTAAAGGGCGAGTATCAGACTGGCCACGTTTTAATAAAGGTAGTTCACACGTACCGATTTCCATAATGAAAAAATAAATAAAAAACTTACTTACTCATTTTCTCTCGTAATTACCTCCCGAAATGCCATACACTTTCAAAACAAGACATTGTAAAACTATTTGGTTCAGAAAAAAGATTTTGTATTTGGCATGGTAGACATTAGGCCTTACCTAAATAGTTTTCTCCTCAACACGCCAGTTTCATCACCTACATATGTACAGTACACGGTAGCGTGAACAAGGGGCTAATAATAACACGGCGAGCTATTATGGGAGCTGCATGTTTATTTATAACGAAAGAAAATATTTATTTCACGGAAATAAAGGTAGGATTGGAAGGTAGGAATCTCATAGGTAATCAGAACATGTTTCTTTTTGTTGGGAAAATTCAAATATTCACTGTCACTCTGGATGGAACGAGGTGGAATTTCAAACTTTTACTTATGAAGACCTCCGATACACTAGGGCAGTGTTCCGCAAAGTGTATATATATACCATGGCACAATCGTATACCGTGGTGTATAGTTGATGTGATGTGTGAAGTTCTAGAACTAGTGCCCTTCACCATCAACGATTGCATCACTGCCTACCATGAAGTGGGACTAAAACGCAACGCTGTCATAAAGTCCAATGACCTGTTCTGCATAATATATGAATGCGTCGTAAAATATTTGGAGGCAAGTTGCAGGACACTAGGCAACGTTGCAGCCTTACGTAAGTTGAGCGTTGCGCGTTATATTTGGGAGACATTTTGTTTGCTAATTTATCAGAGACTCAAAATTTTGCCGTGGTCCGTCAGTTACCCTTTACTTTACTGAGCTGCGGTAACTCTTTCAAAAAGTTCTGCAGCCCAAACTGGCCAAATTACCGTTTTAAGGGTTCCGTACCTCAACAGGAAAAAACGGAACCCTTATAGGATCACTTTGTTGTACGTCTGTCTGTCTGTCAAGACCCTTTACCTCGAGAACGCGGGAAGGTATCAAGTTGAAATTAAAACTATACATTCAAGTCGGTGGTCCCTTGATACTGTGCAAAAATTAAACTTGTAAGTTGACGGGAAACAAAGATACGCCCGTTTATGTTGCAAAAAACGTACATTTCGTCACTGTCAGAGGAATCAAAATTCATTGGGTACTTCCTGTTGACTTAGAATCTTGAGGCACGAAGCAAGGTATTATAGCACTAATATAGGGAAAACTTTGACAACTGAAAATTTGTAGCTACGTCACAAGATTTTTTTTTTGAAAAATCATTTTCACACTTTAAGATTCGATTCGAGAATTGAACTGTTTTCATAGGTAAGTTGGTACGGAACCCTTATTGCGCGAGTCAGACTCGCACTTGCCCGGTCTTTTTAGGTGGAAAATCATCGAATGAAATTCTCCCGCTCTGGGCAGAATGAGACTTTTCCTGATTAAAATCCACTCCTGTTCCTTCTTTGCCTTCGTTCCAGGGACATGGAGTTCTCTTCCATTCAACCCTGGGCCCAAATAGGCTTCGACACTGCTGGGCCCCTATACCATTAGCGGTACGTAATGGTTGATCTGTTGTGTTATTAAAATTCAGACTTATGGGCCTGTCCCTTAACCTATCACATACCCACAAAACGAGACACAATAGTAAAACAATAACACCGCGGTCTCATAGGACCGGTCGGGGATTCATAAATTAAGAGGCCTGCGGAGACCGCGCGCTATCTGGAGTTGAGACGAAATAAAATACGTTTTTGAGGTTGATGGAAGCAATCCAGATAGTATAAACAATTCTTGGACACACCGACTGGAGTACAGTGTAATGTACACTAAGACTGAAGTTGATATTAGTAACAAGTAACACCAAACTATAAGCTAAATATATAGATATCGGCTCGCAGCAAGCGCCCGCGTCTTTTCTCCGCGGCGGTTGGTCCGCCAGACCCCTCCCGCGCCCCGCGGCCCGCGCATGCGCTTCTCGAGACGACAGATTAAAAACATAAGTCTATTTGTCTATACACTACATCCCTCCCTTATTGTTGTTTTTTATTAATAAATATACTTAATAAAATATTCAGTTAAAGGACTGTGATCAGGTTAGCGTACAAATTAAATACATTTATAATTACCAAACTATATATAGTAATTTAATAAATGAACATTTTTTTTGTCAAAAGTAAATCAAGTACAATGAGCAAGTTCTTATTCAAATTATGTTTAACCAGCAATCATCAATTATTTTGTCATTATTGACCATCACCTATTCACTCGAGTTGTGATTCATTTTCATCATTTTTACCGTTTGTTTGAGCATCACTAACATTATTCTCATCATCTAGCACCTTCCATTGTCCTTCCACTCGTTTTAGGTGCACGACGTTCCGTCTGATTCGCTGACCAGTTTCATCGTTTCGAAGACTTACGTCCCCTCCTTTGTTCGCTTCGACGGTATGTGTTTCGGGTTCATAGTTTAGGCTCAGCTTGTTTTGTTTAGTCATGTTCTTGACGTATACTTTATCTCCAACTTCAAATTCACAACTAGTAGCTCTCCTCTTCCTATCCGCATATTCCTTCCCTTTTTCCTTTAATTCCTTATCTCTATCCCTCATTTCAAGATCCTCTGAGAGATGGGTCATGTCCTGAATCATAGGCAACTTGTCTCGAAATTGTCGTCTAAAGAATAGTTCTGCAGGTGTTTTTCCTGTAACTGTATGAGGTGTACTATTGTACATCACCATATACTGACGAAGAGCCTCCTTCCAGTTCTTTTTCTCTACCTGAGAAATCTTGAGGCGTTTGAGGATGTCCCTATTCTGGCGCTCTACTTCTCCGTTTTGTTGCGGCCAGTAGGTAATGGTATTATAAAGACGTATGTTTCTCTCTGCACAGAAACTCTTAAAGTCTTCGCTGGAAAATTGTCTCCCGTTGTCTGATGTAAGCGAGACCGGATTGCCAAGTCTACTAAAAATGTCTTTAAGCATTTCAATTATTTCGGAGCTTGTTATGGTTCTGCATGTTTTCACCTCTTTATATCTAGTGTAATAATCAACAACTACTAGGATATAATCTCCACTAGGTAAGGGGCCCATGAGATCAATTGCTATGTCAACCCATGGTTCGGAAGGTAAATCTCTTCTTTTTAATGGGTTTGGGGCGCTGGGAGCAGAGACCAGCATGCATCCTTTACAGGCTTTGCATATGTTCTCAGCATCTCTGTCGCACTTAGGCCACCATACCTTGGTTCTCAATCTGCCCTTCATTGCTACTATCCCTGGATGACCTTCGTGCGCAGCTTCCAGAACTCTTTGGCGTAATTTTGTTGGAATTACAATTTTTGTCCCCCTGAGGAGAATATCGCCATGAAAGCATAATTCATTGTGGAAAAGTTTATAGGCTTTGACTGTTTCATCCCAATTTCCATTGTAAAGGCCTTCTCTAACCTTCTGTATCTCTGCATCTCCAAGGGAACTCTCAGTGATTTCTTGCAATGGGATGGCTACGGGTCGTGCAGATTCGGTAACCGCATGAACATGGTCTTCAAATAAAGCCGTCGGGTTTATTGCCACTTCACAGAGTCTCGATAGTGGATCGGCTATATTGGTCTTCCCCGGGCTGTATTTCACCTTGAAATTGTAGGATTGCAGCCTTAACACCCACCTTTCAATGCGAGCGCATGGTTTTGCTTTGGGGCCGAATATCACCTCCAAGGGCTTATGATCCGTTACTAGATCGAAAACCTTGCCATAAAGGAACATGTTGAAATGTTCGACTGCCCAAACCAGCGCTAAGGCCTCTTTCTCTGTTTGGCAGTAACGACGCTCACAACTGCTGAGGGTTTTATTACCAAATGCAATTATTCTCGGCCCATTCTTGTTGATTTGTACCAGCACTGCACCAAGACCCACTGGGCTTGCATCTGCAATCACCACAGTCTTATCATGAGGATTGTAGTAACCTAAATTCGGTACTTTCATAAGTGCCGCCTTCAGATCGTTAAATGCGTTCTTTTGATCTTCTCTCCACTCATCTTGAATGTCCGTGTTTCTTCCCGTTCTTTTACGTAACAGTTGCTTGAGGGGTTCTGTTACCGTTGCTAAATGGGGAATCCATTTTCCCACGTAATTCACTAAGCCCATAAAACTCTGTAGTTCAGCGATATTTGTCGGGGCTCTGAATCCCTTTATAGCCAGGATATACTTGTCTAGTAGTTTAACTCCATGTTCTGACAGTTCATGCCCTAAGAAGTGGACCTTCCTTATTCCAAAAATGCATTTTTCTTTCCTCAACATCACGTTATTTTCCTCTAACACTGCCATAACTTTTTTAAGCCTTAAGTCGTGTTCTTCTATGTCTTTCCCAAACGTCAAAATGTCATCTATGAAGTTGATGACTCCTTCGCAACCTAAAAGGATTCGTTCCAGTGTTTTTTGGAAAATCTCTGGCGCACACGAGATACCAAACATCATCCGTTTGTATCGATATAATCCTTTGCTGGTAATGAAGGTCGTTATATGCCTTGAGTCAGGATGAAGTTCAATATGATGGAACGCATCTCGTATGTCTAGCTTACTAAAGATTTTGGCTTCTCGAACTTTTGGCAACAGTTCTTCCATCATTGGCAGTGGGTGGTTTTCACGTTGTATAGCCGCATTTGCTCGGCGCATATCAACACATAATCGAATATCCCCTCCGTCTTTTAGCACAGGGACTATAGGCGAGATCCAGTTAGACGGACCTTTCACGACTTCTATAATGTCCCTTTTCAGTAATTCTTCCAGTTTTCTCTCTACTTTTTCTTCGAGAGGGATGGGAATCCTCCGATACGGCTGAGCAACGGGCTTCACTGAATCATCAATCGGAATAGTAACTAAAACGTCTTTAAATTTTGGAAACGCCTCAGTTTCCACCTGGTTAACCAAATTGATCCGAAGTACTCCCAATGAGGTTGCCGTCACACGTCCCAATAGGTCACGCGTACCGTTTTGGATCACATAAAATGTTGTGATGTCCTGTGATGTACCGGCAAGTTTTATCGTAGCTTTGAATGATCCCAACAGCTTCAATGGTGTTTCACTCCCGTAAGCTACGAACGTTTTGTCAGGATTCGGATCTTGATTGGTAACTTGAGCGTTATCTCGCTTCATTCTTTCCCAGGTTTGGTCCGTTATAAGATTGTGCTTGCAGCCCGAATCTATCAACATCTCTACGTTGGTTCCACCTATGTTACATGTGACCCTTGCGTCGTTCTCTATATTGAAAATGTAGTCGACTTTTCTTTCATCCGTGCTAATGTTTGCAGTTTCTTCGATATTATTTGTTGTCCTGTTTTTCTTTTTTATTCCTTGACTGTTCGATGATTCTTCTCCTTCCATTTTCCTCTTTTGAGTTTGTTTTGTCCGACATTGATTCCTGAAGTGTCCTAAGATGCCACATTTAAGGCAAGCCTTTCCTTTTGCAGGGCAGTTGTTGTCACGGGCTAAATGTCTGGAACTTCCACATCTGCTGCATTCCAATCTTTTATTTTTTTGCTTCTCCTTCCATGTGTCTGTACCTACTCTGTTGATTGCTTGACTTTCCACAGGTTTCATACCAAAATTTCCTAATTGACGATCTATGGCTTCCAGCGCATTCGCTTCTGCAACTATTTCGTCCAACGTGATCTTGTCCCCTGTTTTCAATATCTTCTTTCGGAGTTCTTCTGTCTTACCCTTTTCCGTTATTTGGTCTATTCGATGCTCGTCTTCTTTTTCACCAAACTGACATTTCTTAGCCTGCAGTCGAAGTCTGATAAGAAATTTTTCGAACTTCTCATCTTGTTCCTGTTTAAGAAGACGAAACAGGTGTCGCTCATACACTTTGCTTTGTTTAGGTGCAAAGTAGTTGTCTAATTTTTCGATCGCGATGTTAAAAAGTTCACCTTCAGTTGCATTAGCTCCCGGGATATTGTAGAAGATTTCTTGTAACTCAGGGCCACCGAAATGTAAAAGACTAGCTCTTTTCTTTGCCTCGGTGTCTATGCCTGCCGCCTCAAGGTAAATGTTTAGACTTCTTTTCCATCTTTCCCAACGGACCGAGACTGAACCAACTTCCCCTTCACATTCGAACTTCTCTAAGGTGTACTGTGCCATTTGAGCTACCTGTTGACAAGGTAAGTAACTATGTTGCATATTTATAGATTTCTAACACGCTATCGCAATTTAATGCCATGTAGGTATGACCGCAATTTAATGCCATGTAGGTATGACCGCAATTTAATGCTATGTAGGTATGACCGCAATTTAATGCCATGTAGGTATGACCGCAATTTAATGCTATGTAGGTATGACCGCAATTTAATGCCATGTAGGTATGACCGCAATTTAATGCCTTATAGGTATGACCGCAATTTAATGCCTTGTAGGTATGATCGCAATTTAATGCCTTGTAGGTATGACCGCAATTTAATGCCTTGTAGGTATGACCGCAATTTAATGCTATACCAGTCACTCTCCGCAATTTAATGCAAGTTGTACACTAAGTATTCATCGATATCCGCAATTTAATGCTTCGTAGCTTCTTAGTTCCTTTCGCCACATTATACGGTGATTTTCGAAGAACATTAAATGTTCTTTTTATTTTTTAATTCTTCAAAATTTAATTTTAATATATTAGGTAAGTATGGTTGACAAATATATGATCTATGTCACTCCCCTAGTGTACACCCATAGAAATCTAGATACTTAAACCGCGAACATAAGAATACCTACAGAAATCACGGCCAATTGAGTATCCATTTCTTTTTCTTTTGTTATAAATGTAAAAACTCTTTTTAATACAGCTGCTCAAAAACTCGTGTTCTCTTTCCCAACTGTCAAAATAACGTCTATTAAAAAGAAAAAAAAAACAACCGCGAAGTTTTAAATAAAAAAAAAATCATAGAAGTTTTTGTGATTCATGCAAATATTTCTAAAACGAAGCTACTAATTTGTTTTAATATCAAATTTAATTATTTGATTCAAAGTTTCATTTCATCTCATTCAAATTTAATGAAATTTTCATTTCATAAATATCAATAAAAAAAAAACTACTGAAGACTTGGCTGTATGGGCATAGTTCCCTTTGCCTACCCAGAATGCTTGAGGAAAATGGCGCCAATTTTGAATTGAGTTTATTGTGTTTTTGTTATTTTATGAAACTGCTTCATTTTCCGCAACTGTATTAAAAACAGTTGTTCAGTTCACGTGTGGAACCGTTATTGCAACTTGTTTCGACTATCAACCCTCACCTTCAGCCGCGCCTCGGCTCGGGTAGCCCTTTGTCAGAACTCTTTGCAATGGCTTTCCGAAATCGTAATGAAATATAGTATCTATTTAAAATACTCACAGTTTGCCTCGTCGCCACATGTAATGTACACTAAGACTGAAGTTGATATTAGTAACAAGTAACACCAAACTATAAGCTAAATATATAGATATCGGCTCGCAGCAAGCGCCCGCGTCTTTTCTCCGCGGCGGTTGGTCCGCCAGACCCCTCCCGCGCCCCGCGGCCCGCGCATGCGCTTCTCGAGACGACAGATTAAAAACATAAGTCTATTTGTCTATACACTACATACAGTCATCATCCGCACACTGACAGTTGCTTGCTGTGATAGCAATACAAACTATTGGAAATTTGGGAGAGGTTCCGTAATACCAAAAATGATGAATGAAAAATTAATGTATTTCCAATATTGTTTCGAGTATTTATAACTTGATAATAATATCTGTGTTCCTACGGAAAGATATTTTGAAATATTGTTGTTTATAATATAGAAAAAACCAAATAAAAACATGACATTTTCGCTGTGAAAATGTGCAAATTTAAATTCGCTTAAATTTCGTTTGGGGTAAGTTTTTCAACAAAAAGACGATGTAGGAACCTAGATAATTATTGTCTGAATCCGAATAACATCATATTATATGCTTAAATTGCAAATGATTTTGGTATTACGTTTGTATGGATAATTCTAACGTCGCGCCCACCTTAAGACTGTAGTGCTATGAAAATAAGCCGTGACAAATAACAATCCATGCCATTCTACTATGGCTGAAGATTGCAGATTGGCTTCAATATTCTTCAAACATATTATAGTAGGTAATACCTGTAAACACCGACAAGATATGATGGGATTTAATATCTTGGATATCCCGTCATATTCGAGTTTTTATGTCTATCACATTACCGCACTTGAATTCAGGAAAATCCATTTGTATATGCGATTGGAAAACCCAGGAATTTATTGTAGTTGGTCGTAAAAAGTGCATAAAGAAAATGTTTCTGGGACTATAATTCAAATTTATAGCATACAGTAAAACAAGATAATGTTTTAAAAATGGTCTGCTATATTGATTGTGACGTCTTTTTTCTTGTGTTCCACTCAACAAACTCTTTTTCTCTCTCCAGTCCAATGCTCACAGCTCTCGTCAGAGCATACATACAGATCTGCTCCTACTTTCAATACTTCGGGTCGCAGGACAATAAGAAGTTCAAAGATAGATGGATTGTGTGAGGAGTGATATGAAAGAAAAGTTGGTGATAGCATCTCGGCATGGAGTTATTCTAAAGATCACGGGTGATAGCCTCTAGACACCTGGAGTGCTATAAATAGTATTAAATAAATCTTGCTGTAAAGGCCGAACGTTTTAGAACTCTGTGCTTCGAGTACGACCGGCCAACCTTTTTATAGCATCAATTCCCGAGTGTTTGTTTTTTCCAGCTAAATAAGTTTTGGTCATGTGATTTCTTTTAACCAATTAAAATAAAGCAATGGCGATAGTTTGTCCTTGGATTTCGATAGAAATTTCTTTCCGAGCGGCCGCCATTCTTACGACGCGTGCATACGAGTTTACAACAATGACGGTACGTGGTCGACGAGGTAAGTAAAATTTGTTTTTTGTTTGATAATTTTACTTGTTTTGGTTTAGTTTTTTTATAGAAATGTTAGTTATTAAACATTCTATGGAATTCACTTAATTTTGGGGAGGAATACAAAATAATAAGGGAATTATATCGTCGTAAATGATTTAAACCTAAAAAAAGCCCCTTCGGTCGGACTTCATGATTTAGGTATATGGAATTGATCGTATTTATAGTACTTTCGGCGTTAATACTAATAGTAGGTATTTATTATTTTCAGCGTTACAAGTCACCGATATCACGGAAATTTTAAATAACTCCGATTTTGAAGACTCGGGTGACGATGAAGATTTCGTTGGGTGTTTAATAAATACCGATGATAGGAGTGATGCAGCTCAATCATCGGAAGATGAAGATTCGAGCGACAGCGATGATGATAGCAACTTGTCAGAGGTTCGCGCTGGTTCTAGTGGTGTTGGCAGGACTACAGCTGGTCGTCGAGGTCGGGGCAGACGCCGTGCTGGTGCTCGCAGTCTTGGTCCAAGTCGACCACTAGATATTGCTCCTTGGAAACGAAGCAAATTTGAAGTTACTTTGCCAGGTTTGCCCTCCCCGTCTTACTTACCGTCCATGATAGATCCTTCAATTATAAAGTTTTTTTTTTGTTTTTGTGTCATTTAATTAAAATTATGTAATTTGTGTCATTTAATTAAAATTATGTGAACAAATTAAACTATTTGTTTAATTTATACAACTAACCAACTTATGCCATAACGACCGGAAGTCCTATTTATAGAACGAAAGATACCTAAACACAAATATGCTCAATATCTTTGTTAAAAAATACTAAAAAACATTTGTTTTAGTGAAAACCCTGGAAACCCTTAGTTTATGTTTTATTTAACTTGAAAGGTCTCGGCCTTTACAGCAATAATAATTTGATGCTTTATTTAGTACATTCGGCCGTAGTCGCAAGTGATTTTAAAAGAGGCTTCGGTGTCTAGAGGATAGGACAGAACGGAAAAATAAACCGTGTTGCGCCGACCCCAAGTAAAATAGGACAAGAGCAGGAAGATGATGATGGTAGGATCGCGGGAATAACATAATTATTTCAACAGGAAAGTCTAGCTACATTCTGGAACCTAGGATAGACTTGGAGAGGAAACTGTACCACTGAGAATTTATTGCGATGGCTAGCCATGAATCCATTAGCGTTGACCTAATGATTAGCTCTTGGCAGAGAATTGGCGCAGTTTCCGTTAACAATGTTAAACGTTGTAATGCATTCGGAGAATAGGTCTTGATAACTTAATTCTAGTGATAGAAATGAGGAAAGTGTTGGGGAGAAACGGGTGATGAGGGGAGAGTATTCTTTTTTCTATATGAAGCTATGATGACTTTGATGTTGATGATGGCATTGAAGGGGATGCTCTGCGTGTCAGGAATCACTTGGCGACTTCCAGTCACCGTAGGTATGCGCTTGTGGATGAGGAGTAATGATTAGCACGCTGGTTGGCCGTCCGGTAAGGACTTGATCCTTCTCGATCCCGAGTCATCAGTGCTGTGTGCCACGCGCACGCCAATGTAATGTAATACTCTCCCGACCGAATTTCGATCACGGTGGCCAATCTCAACAGAGATCAGCCAAGTACGCAGGAGATATTATAGTGCACAAGTGTGTGCGCAAACACAGGTGGTCTCTGTTCCTTTACTCTCATTATCCGATGGGACGCAATCCGACACGACTGGAGAGGGATCAGGCGCAGGACCAACGGCTTGACGTGCTTTCCGAGGCATCACACCAACAACTTTCAAATTCCGGGCAGCTACAGAGTAATTCCTAATGAGAAAACCCAATAGTACTTTTTCACGGGAATCGAACCCAGGACCCCGTGCTCAGCAGTCGCTCTTGCGACCACCAGACCAACGAGGCAGTTAGCATGCCAATACCATGTTAGCCAAACTGAAGGGACTGCTTACCAGAGTTGCAGGGTTGTTCGAAACAGTTACTGCAACCCTAGAATGTAAGAGCAGCTGAAGGAACAGATGGGTATTAGTCGGTAAAAGTCATTAATCCAGTCTAAGGGACTCTCCCTCTACAAGTCGCGCTTCTTTCGCATTAGTTACATTATTTTTAAGAAAAGTCCCCTTATCATCATCTCCTCTTCATCCACAACTAGAATTCGCCTACTTACATATACTCGTAGAAAACATCAAAACAGATAAAGAGTTCCAATTTCAAGTCCCATTTCCTCTTTTAGAATGTCCATTTCCTAATTTATTTAAATTAATTAATTTAAATTAAGTACTGGCTCATCACATACATTACAAATATCAGGTCAATTTTAAACAACAATCTAAACTGGCACAATTGTGGTGCATATTTTTTTACGCAGGTAATCATTAAACCAACTTGTTTCGCTCTGATGGGAGTGAGAGGGAGTGTCAGACTTTTGCTGACTAAAACGCTCAATTTTCCTTCAGTTGTCCTTTATTATGAGGGCTGCGGTAACTCCTTTCAAACAATCCGCAGCCCTTACTACAGTAATATTGCTGCCTTGAAACACCTGGATTATTTTTTACTAGGTTTTCTAATATTACTCACAAACCCTATCGTTTCTCTAGATCACACACAAAGCCTAAATAAACTAAATCCATTTCATCAGAACATTACTAACTCACTTTACTGCGCAGGAGGTGATTCTCACTTCCTTGAACAAACTCTGTTCTATATCATTGGCTTCCCAGAAAATTTCAATCAACTCAACATTTTTGAGAATCTTTTCACAAATTATTGCTATGTTTAAGAGAAAATGTAATTGTGCCGGTTTTAAATCATCCCAAATAAGATGGGTGAAGTGATAAATTAACTCTTCTCAGCATTTGGGACAAAGACATGATGTCATATAGTTTTCAGAAGTATATTACGTAAGCAGTGTTCACAGAAATAAGTTGTAAAAACATATATTATGAAGAGCGTCGTCTGAACTCTACTGAGGTCATTTTCTTTTGAAATCTAAATGAAAATCGTTTCCGTTTGATTTTAGATGAAGCTTGCTTCTGTTTAAGTTATTTTTATATTGGGTGACTGAATTAAAAGCTGCTTTTCAGGGAATATAACCTGGTTTTTGATCTAACTCAGTCACTTTTGATGTTCATGTGTCATTTAGGTCTTTGAATTGGTGCACAAACTGTTTGATATTTGCATAGGCAATCTGAATCCTGCCTTATTTTAGAGTACTGAGCAACATTATACTTCTTAGATAGACCTATGATGACTGTCAAAGATCTTCTAACGACAATCGAGACCAATAGCTTTACGTACTCTCCGAGGTAAGCGGTGGCAGTAATGTCTTAGATAAACGCAAGAGAAGTCATTTACTTATCTGGCGCCCGTTTTCAATAAACTATCTAATCTATGTACAGTTGCAGCTACTAAAGATAAACAAATCTATCCTTTTGCCCCTACTTGCTTTCCTATAACCTACCGACGAATAGTATTTCCTACCAAAGTTGTGGATGGATAGATAGAATCTTACTGTTTATCGGGGGTAGCTATCTATTTATGAACTGCGGTAGGTTATTGAAAACGGGCGTAAAAGCGCTGTAACTAGTACTGGGCAACACAATATTCCTTGTACAGACTGATGGTCAGACTTTCTGGCGTCTGCCAACAAATAACGACTGTCGAAGATACTTGGCTCTACGTGCCTTCCAAGGCACGCGAAGAACTCTGTGGATTTAACAAAATAAAACGTTAAAAGACACTTCTGCCATAAACCTTGAAACACCAAACAGTTAATTACTCAGATACCCGCGAAACGAGACACAATAGTAAAACAATAACAGCGCGGTCTCATAGGACCGGTTGGGGATTCAAACGTTAAACGCACATTTTTTTCTCATCCACATGTGTAATAACTGTCTCGCTTCTTTAATCTCCACTTCCGAAATTACCCTGGCATTGAAGACTTCAAATGAAGTGGATCTCAGCCTTGTCCTCGGTCGAGGACATCAGGCCCTGGCCTCAGTGAGGACACGTCGTGTTGTTGTTTATATCTCCCAAATGTTTTGTATCAAATCTCAAAAATATCTCAGTTGTATCGTATCGAGGGAGTTTTGTTAGTATATTTTGGTGGGATCAAAGTCAATTTTGGTTGGTTTTTGGGATTATTCAAGCTGTTAAGTTTTCTATTTTCTTTTTAAGGGAAGAAAAGTTGATGGTGGTTGCTGGCTATTTTAAGTATGTCATACCTACTAGAAATCGTGACTATGAGGATCTTTATTTTTATATTATGTAATGTAACATTTATCTTCCACATACTCGTATTATATCTCACATATTATGCGAATAAATTCTTTGACTTTAACTTTACCATAACAACAAAATTGGGATATTTTTTATTGTATTGATAACTTTCAAAAACACAAAGAGCAAACGAAAATAGTAACATCGAACTAAAATAATGATATAATCGAAAGGTAGGCACGGGAAATCCGTAATAAAACAATGTATTCTAGCCGTGTTTAATGTGTGCGTGCGTCTGTGGGAATTGTGATGACATGCGCTGAGGGTATAAATGATATTCATGGTTTATAATCTATAGGTTCCTTACTATAAAACTATTTATAGCTGTGGGGTACCACAACACAAACGTATAAAACTATAAAATAACAAGAAAAAAATCAAAAAGTGTAAAATAAGAAATATTAGTCGGAAGTTGGTGTTTTGTTTCTCAGTTTGTTAGTGTTTTAGTGTAAGGTGTGATCCGCTGTGTCGGCTAGGTAATGTAGAGACTATTTCATTACGACTACAATATTATAATAAAAGATATATAAACACTAATGCGAATTTTAAAATAAATTATATTGTCAGAAAAAATTAGAACGCCTGTCAGGCCGAAAAGCTCAGTATTTTTTATTATAATGTAAAAAGTAGGTAATCTAAAATAAATAATTTCTACGTAGAAGAATTGTCAAACTTAAGTGGCAGTGGGCAGGCCACATTGCTCACAGAGCTGATATTCAATGGGGTCAAAAGTTTCTGGACTGAAGACCACGATCTGGAAGATGCAGCGTTGGAAGGCCTCTCACAAGTTGGACCGATGATCTGGTGAGGGTCGTGGAAGTACAGGACCCTTCCTACTCCGATCTCGGTGATCATAAAAAAGAAATTCAATGTGAAAGCTGTCACTAACACTTCTTCTTCTTCCTGCCCTTATCCCTTATTTTGCTTTTACACTTATTTTGCTTTAATTCATGAATCCCCGACCGGTCCTATGAGACCAAGCTGTTATTGTTTTACTATTGTGTCTCGTTTTGCGGGTACGTGATAGGTTAATAAAAGGTACCTAAGTATATTATAACCCTTGTGAAAATCCCCGCTGTGCTTACAATAGCCAACCGGAAAACCCATTAGTAACGTGTTCATAGACATTGCCTACGACATTCCGCCTACATTGATAATTTAATAAAAACATCCCATTGTTCGCGACTTCACCCGCATAAGACATATCTATTCTATAGCAATCGAATAAATTGTATAGTTACGAAAATTATTTGGCTAAGAAACTGGAACAAACTCGCATTTTCAATATTAGTTACGATTAGGATTGTATCATCCGAGTCGAAAATAAAGTCATTAAAATAGAAGACTCCACGAGAATTACTGCGATATAATCCCAAGTCAGTTAAATAACTCGAAAAGTAGAACTTCGACGTCATTCGGAAACTAGGTTCATCGTCTACGATCCAGTTTCGTGATTAGCCATTCTCTCTGCTCACAAACGATACTAATTATTGTGATACTATTTTAGATGATACATTTTCACAGAAACCCGCCGACTAACGTGTCAAAATGTAAGCCAAGCCACGACGCAGCGTCTAGCGACGGCCACCGCCCGACCATTGTCCTCAGTCCAATTCCGTATGAACCTTCATCAGCTTTGTTTAGCTTCGATATCAACCGTATTATAAGACCAACATCAAAATAACACCATTTTATGTGTCATTAACTACTCAAGCCAAAACATAGTTGGCGCAACTCTGTGACACCAACGCGACAAAATACAATAGCACCAACATGGGCCGCTACGTAAACAATCCGCGGTGTAACTAAATGATTGGCAGAGTGTTGGCGTGTCTGCCAAACGTTGGCGGTGACGTAGGCTTGCGGCAGTTGGCACGCCGCGGCCAGTTTCAGTGGCAACCGCGCGTGCGCCGGCCGGACCGCCCTCCAGTTTTCCCGCCTAAGCGACCGCGAGTGACATTTGAATTTTTTTTTAAAACGATTTTCCGCGTTCGAAACAGTTTGGAATACCGCAGTGGTTTACTCTAAACAGCCAGTGTTGTCCAAGTGATTATGATCAAGTTCTATCGATACTGTTCTGTGACTGGATACGATTGATTTGTTTTCACTAGTGTCCGGTTTCCACATCCGCGGAAGATTTCGCATGGACGCCATGGTAATATCTTTGGTTTATTTGTGAATGCATTAGAATTAAATCTAGTCGTAAATCTGGCTTACCAACCTCGTCTGGTGCAAAGACCTTAAGCCTTAATACTTATTTATAAGTTTTATTAGTTGTGCGACGACTGGCACTGCATGCAGATGTTATTGGAGTCATCCTCAAGTTGATGACACGTTTGTGAGACGTTTACAAAGTCTACGCGCTCTTATTTGATTTATAGACAAAGATATAACATATCAAATTATGTTTTGCCATTGAACAATCTATTTGGGACCTCATAAACTTTTCTGTGATATGAAAACGCGCGATGAATGTTTTATTCAATGTTACGGTCATTTACACATTAAATTTTTATTATAATAAATCTATTGGTTTAATGCGACATACTCTTTCGCGAATTTTCGTAATAATAAACAAGCATCAATATTATCCACAACTGTATGTTTTCTCATACTATATTGTATTTATTACGAAGAAGCTTACAAGTAGCGCAAGCTTCGACCTTTGACGATACCTTCAACTATTGAAACCTGCAACTTATCCTGATAATAATATCACTTTTAAACATCTTTTGTCACCTAGAAAAATGACTGTTTGATAGTTTCATGTGAAATCATGTTACGTCAAACTATTATTTAATAAAATCTACCATTGTACTTTCTATTCTTTAGTAATATTTTTGTTTCTTCGATACAATAGGCTTGTCTTTGTAAATATTTAGAGAAAGAGGTATAGCGTATTCTAATGGCATTAATCGTAAACCTTTAGTTGAAAAAGAAAGAAAACTATATTAAAACTCTGAGATATTGAACTGTGATTTATTTAATACACAGTAAATCCTTTTATATCGTAATACAAACAGACATTGGCAACATCAATCAAACATTTGTACCTAAACAAAACTATAACACGGAAATAGATACAGCTCGCACGCCTATCGCAACAACGGCAGGAAACCAAGTTTTATAGTAACCAGAAGTTAAAGAAAACCATACCTAGGTGTAAAACAAACATAGAAAAGATGTTTGTTCCGTTCTTTTAACAACTAGACATATTGTAGATCAAACGCGAACAGATAAAGTCCGTTAAATAATTTACGGGCCTGTATTTGAAGAGATAGTGAGTGATTTACTTCGCAATGCGCGTGAGTACATATTTTATTACCGTCTAATCCCTTACGCGATAAAATCGATGTTCGAATCGGTAACGTGTCAATTAAATCGTTATTTAAAATACTATCGATAGGTACGGTTTTTTTGATGGACTTCCCTAGGTGATGTAAAAATATTAAAATATTGTTTTTGAATTTAGGATTAATTATGTTTATTTGTTTTTGTAGTGTTGAGTTTTGAAGTCTTGTGCAAGACTGATATTATTTTGCTAGGTTATTTGAATTTAAGTATTTTTGTTCTTGTTACAAACAACAAAGTGTGTGTTGAGTGATCGAATCAAAAATAATGTGATTCGAAGCTTATGTTGACAGCTTATTAAAACATTACTTCCATATTATTTGTAAGTAAAGTAGGAGAGTTACAGAATTCAAGATTTAATGTAACATCCTAGCGAATTACTAATCGTTCTCACGTTCTTGTTACATCTTATACCACATCAAGTTCTGGTCATATCACAGTCACTGTCTATGAAGATAGGCTTCATCTAGTACCTACATCTGTCAAAATAAAAAAATATCATTTTACCTTCAGTTGCTGTATAAAGCAAAAACGTATGTAAACGCTTAACGTTTGAATCCCCAACCGGTCCTATGAGACCGCACTGTTATTGTTTTACTATTGTGTCTCGTTTTGCGGGTATCTGAGTAACTACAATATAGTCTGATTGTGAGATTGTTAGATTGTCACCTGTCATTTGTCTGTCAAACAGGGGCTAGGTGTCACCTAGTTGTGCCATGAAGTTGAATCATTTCTTGATTTCATACAATTCTCGTTATTAAACTAAGAACGTTAGTTTATCGAAAATCTGTGCTCATGCGACCTGCGCCAATACACAAAATAGCAAATGAAGTTATTATAAATTACGTCCATTATAGAGTGAGACGGCACTACTACCTCTCGCTCACTCCTTCGTCATCTGTCATTGATTATCTAAAAATAAGGTGCGCTGGAGTGCGCGAATTCTAGAATTTTTTGATACATTCGTATTGATGGACGGTCGGACACGCTTCGATGGGGAAATAATACTGATTGATTACATCTGTAGAGGTTTCTTTCGTAACAGCTTGTGATTATAAACAGACACTTTTGAAGTTAATTTTAATTTGTGTTTTGGGTTAAAATTATAAGAAATGTTACGTCTGATTGATAGTAGAGTCTACGATCTTTCTCTAGAGTTAGATCTATCTAACGTAGTCTTACTATAGTATAAAACATAATCTTATAATCTATAATAGTCTATTGCACACTAAAATGGTAAGACAAAGTTTTTCTTAAAGAATTTGTCAAATTTTACCCAATGCAAAATTTTAACAATATATTCCCAATATTGAAATCTTATTCCAGAAACCGCGTGATACTCGTCTTTATTGAAGGTTGAATTTGAACAGCCTCAACAGTGCATTATGATGATCATTAAATCCACTATGATGCTATTAAATACAGATTTAGACAATAAACAATACTGAGTCATCGATGGGTAGGTAATCTAAGTTTGTAATAGTCTGCTACGCTTGCTGATTAAATATTAATGCTGTTGAAATTGTAAAGTCGATGTAAGGAGAAAAATGAGTTATACGTGTGTACTGTGTGTTCCTGCAGAGGAAAAGCGTCTCGCCAGGCGCCAGGCAAAGCCTGAAAAATGTGGTGGAGGATTGGTTTGAAATGTCTCGGGAGCAGAATGTCTGGAAGCCTGGCCCAAGTGAGCAGTCTTTTGCCCAGCAATGGGACCGTAAATGCCTTGCCAAAATAATAATTAGACAGGCTAGTTTTGAAGGGTACCGGGGAACCGGTCATTGTCGCTCGGCAATGGAAGTTGATTATCCGAACTAACTTTTTCGTATGTTACGATTTAATTTAAAAAAATACTTAACCGATTGCAAAAATTCTTTCTCCATTAGAAAGCTACATCTTCACTAAGTAAACATAGGCTATTTTTTCTACTTTCATGCGGGTGAAGCCGCTGGTAGAAGCTAGTTTTATAATACGTGTAAAACCAAGCTCATGCCTAATTTTCCTGCAATATTCTTGTTCCTACAACCAATCCGCTCAGTAAATCACACAATTTAATATTGTTGTCTGGATGTGGGTTACACGAACGCTTCAGAGATACCAGCGCCATCTGGCGTTGCGTTCCGTCACCCTTTGATCTCGCATCGACGCTATCCGCCGATTTTACGAGCGAATCGAGAATCGATGCAATATTATCGATATGTTATGCGCAACACTGTTTGTGTTTGGGAGATAGCGAGCTTGTAATGACTTTTAGAATCTGTTTTAATATTTCGTTTGTTGATTATTATTTGCTGGTGAATGTTTATCTTTATGGTTTAAATAAACACTTGTATTTGCTCAACATCATCAACTCTTTTCAGTTTGTGTATAAAATGGTAAATATTAAAATTGAAAAATGAAGAAGATAAGTGTTACTCTGTTCCTCAATTTGTTGCTGTTTTTTACTACAAAATATGCCTATGTCCACCCAACATATTAATTGTGCAGTAAAATTCGCACATCTGGGTGGTAATAAAAATAACTACGAAGGGGATTGCAGGGTCTGTATTCGCTCGCTTAGCTTGCTCACTAGACACCGCTTTCCCTTTCAAAACTAACCTGAGTCTGCTTGCCGTTAATCACTAAAATATTTGTAAAAAGTCCATTCATATTTGATGTGTAATTAGTATTTTTAGTGAAGGTTTTTTTTTTGATGCACTATAAAAAATATTACATATTTTTATCCAATTGAAAGCTACAGTAATGACGCTGTTACTTCTTCCTTTTTAACTTCGAATTTATGTACATTTTTTATTAAAAAATTCTCGTTGTCGTTTGTTGACAATAAATAATTGTGAACAAATAAATTAAAGAAAATACTGTAATAAAAATTCAGGATAGTGAAAACACGCAATTTAATGAGACAGCAATGTTTATGTGTAACGTAACAATCAAATAATTCTTAATAACTAGGCGAACTGAAATAGAAATCATGTAGGCACATACACCTACTGGAGTATAGGAACACAGGAGTGATCAGGGTCACGGTAACTCTAGTATCAACGTAAAGGGCAACTGAAGGAGCACAAATGGGGTTTTCAGCTCCTTTCAGATCGAGAGTTGTTAGTTTATGATTTCCCACGAAAAAAGAATATCTACTAACCCGGAAACAGGTTGGAATTACAAAACAATGGATATTTGACGTTCCCGGCATTTAGAAACCTGTTTCGCAGTCGAAAAGTTCAGACAGAAGCCTGATTTATCATGGAATGGGCGTCGGAAGCCGCAGGCCGTTTCCTTGTTCGGACATTAACGGGTTTGTGGACGACACGCAACGGATAGCTTGCCGTCAGATCCTGACAGTCCGGACCAAGCCTGGAACATCGAAGTGTTGCGTTCCAGGCGTGCCTAGAAGAGATATCAGCTTATTTAACGAGACTCACTAGGGCCTACCCTGCATTGTTTAAAAGTGTCACCGTAGCTCTAAAACCTATGTATGTAAGTTAACTTGTTTGTGAACGCACCCACGACATAGAAATAATTCCTTTGTCCTTCTAGCTTCGTTGCTTAATCCTAGAAACCTTTTCTAAGGATTACAGACTACGTAGATGACAGAATTCTTTATAGGTACAATACTAAACGTACCACGTCTATGTCGATATAACACAAGTACTTAGCGTTAGAAAGACAACCGCGTCGTTTGGTATTGTCCACCATGACCTGACCGGACCGTGTTTACTAAACATGGCGTCGATCCATAACATACCCGCTGCAGTTACGTGCACCTAGATCTAGGTGACGTCAATGTGTGAAAGCTAGTGAGATAGTGGCTAAGTGCGGTCCTAGCCGTAATAATACAAAAAACAGTGTTGATTAGGTAAATGACACATAAAAAAGCACCTGGCTGGGTTTGAACCCACGATCTTGACCACAAACTCGTAAGCGGAGGCTTATTACAAAGGGCAGTACGTTAAAACTTGGATTGTTATCTACAAAATTAAAAAAAAATCCCGACCAAACAAGCAAACTGAACGTGAGTTCCTATCACACTTAACAAACGACCTGATGACCTTGAAGACCTGAACCGATTTCCACCAAACATAGCTAAGAATACTATCGACTGATAAACCTTTCAAACAAAAAAAAAACCTCATTAAAATCGGATCATCCGTTTGGGAGCTACGATGCCATAGACAGACACATATACATTACACACCCCGTCGTTTTTGCGTCGGGGATTAAAAAGGAGTATTGGGACTGGGAGTGCGAAATTGTGCTCAAAGTTTCCTTAGGCGAGAATTAATCTGTTGAGCCCCGGGCAGACGCGCCGGCGTCGGCACACCTATTGTCTTTTTATTATGTCTTTAATTACGGTACTCCAAAGATTAAGAGAGGAATTCCCAAAATTCATCTCCTAATGGAATTAAACGAGGGTCCAAAGTTGTTTTGGAGAAACTTACTTTCACGCAAGCGAAGCTGCTGTATCATTTACTAGCTTTAGCCCGCAGCTTCACCCGCGTACATAAAATATAGCCTATGTCACTCAGGAATACAGCAGCTTTCTATTGGTGAAAAAATTTTAGCAATCGGTCCAGTACTTCCAGAGATTACCCCCTACAAACAAACTTACAAATTTTACCTCTTTATGATATTAGTATAGAAGTATAGATTAATAACTGGCAACATTTCGATGTGCTAGAGGTTTTCAGCCTCCGGGTAATATAGGTGAGCTTAGAGTCGTCCAGATTTCCGTCACGGTGACGAACTGACCAGGCGAGCGGCGCCGGCGCGTTGTTTACATTCGATCGCTAAATGCGACCGTGTTAATGTGCACCTACTTGTAAATGTCAGTGGTCAACTGTGTGTGTGTTAGGTGGGTATAGGAGGTAGTAATGCGGTTAGAAAGTTTGTCATTGTGACCGAAGCGGAATTCGCCCGAGCCGCAGGCGATGGTGTTATGGACCTGAGTGATGCCCGTTACAAATTTTCCAAGTGAATCAGACGACGTTTTAATACACTTATGAAGTTATAAATAAACGAGGGTTGACGAGCGACTCGTCGCGATCACTGAGATCACAGCCTGATACAATAAATATAATAAATTGTGGCGGGGGTGAACTCGCGCAATTTCCTTACTAGTGCGGAAAACGTACGCAATTTAGAATAGTAAACTGCGTGCCTAAAAGAGGTAGGAATAAAAGTGAGTTTTCGAGTAAGTGTATTGAAAAATTGTATTCGTATTCGGGTTTAGAAGGTACATAGAGATCTTAATCTGTTTCCCAAGTATAATGGGCACATGGCACATTTCCCAGGTACATGGACTGCCCATATATTTATTTCTGTGTACGTGTGCTGTTTCAAGTTGAGGCGAAAACTTGGATGGAAAACCATGCGAGTTTCCATGTTATGGGATTTTAGCATGAGTGAGCGTGTAGCTTTTTATGAAGAACGATTATTACGAAGATGTATGAAGATCTTTATGTTAGTATTTAATGAAGAATAGTTAATAACATAGATTTGCAACTGTGTGGCTCTGATCTTACTTCCAGACACCCAGGGAACTGCCAGGTGTACTAGTACTGGATATATGTTTAGACATTACAGCTGAGCTGTTTATTAGTTTGTACTGGAGTCATAAACTCACGAACGACTGTTTGAAGATGAAATGGTCGTTATGAGAAGTATTTGAATTAGACAGGTGTATCTTGAGTTCATTTGTAGTTTAGATCAGAGAAAGAGGCTTCCTACTTGGCCTTTAACTCAGTTGAAAAACAATTCTTTAACAGTATATTCGCTCTGTAGGGGCCCGGCAGGGCCGAAACCTCTGGGGAACACGGAATCCGAAAGGTTGTCACCGTGTCCCCCAGATCGAAGGCAACGAAGGAACGGGGTAGGGGTTTAGTCAGTAAGAGTCTGACACGCCCTCCCGCTCCGCCCAAGAGTGGGAGAAGTCATTCTGATGATTCCCCTACCGGAAAAAAAAACAGTATGTTTGCTCTAGGGTGGAGCGGGAGGGCGTGTCATGTCGTGACTTTTTTAATGAGTAATACTCATTCCTATATTCCTTTTTGTCTTGCGTGCCAGGGCCCCGATCCCTATGGTTCTGCTAAAGTGTTCCACGCGCGCCTCAAGGAGATGTCAGTCAAACCGTAGGGGCCCAGCAGGGTCGAAGCCTGCTGGGGTCATGGGTTGTGTGAAAGAGAATCACGGGGCCCTCGAACGAAGGCATAGAAGGAACAGGAGTCTGTATTAGTAAGTAAAAGCTTGACACGCTCTCCTGCTTCACCCAAGAGTGGGAGAAGACATTGGATGATTTCCCACCTAGAAAAAATACGTATGTTGTTTTTGTTTTTTTTTTTAACGTTTCTCCACACTAGAAATTAAATATAAACTCACATACACAAGATACCCAGACGTGTTCATTCCTAGAACCCACACTCCAGTAAATCCGTCACATTAGTTGCACCGAACTCGGTACATAAGCTGTGTTTGAAAGCCCAGGTATACAGCACTATGATTGAGCACCGGTTGGGGCAACGTACGGGTCGTACTTGTGCTGTTATGGTGCTAATTCATTAGTCGATAGGCCCGCATGCGGAGTGCGAGAGATTTCTGGAACGCATGCCACAGGGCCCGCATTCGGGGAACCGTTTTCATTAGACGATAGGGCCCGCATGCCGGGTGCGAGAGATGTCTGGAATGCGTACCACAGGGCTCACATTCAGACGGTATACCGAACATGTATCGACTTGGTAACTTTCATTGGTTGTTATCTCGCACGCGGGGACCCCCCGCATGCTGTATACCGAACGAGTTAACGACTAATGAAAATGCGCCATTATGCTGCTAATTCTGGCCGCAATGTGCTCGGTGATTGACGTTTGAAATACTCTACTGGGATATTGTTGGTGCTTGAGTTCGATCTGAAAAACAGGAGGTGTTTTGTGGTTCAGCTGAGCTTATCAGCATTGTATAGCAAGGTATCACAAAACGAATAAAAAGTAACAATTAACTACTGATGCATGTCTGAAGTACTAAGGCTATATTTTATGCAGACAAACTCAATGACGCCAGATGAGATAAACTTTTAAAAGCAAGTGTCTAACAGAATGATTATTAATCATTAACTGATTCATCATCGCACAACATTACAACACTCTGAAAACAACTATTGGACAGTTGCTGGGACTAAACACAATACTCGTCTGGTCAGAGGATCCTCCCTTTTCATTGATGGTTACGGGACTTTACATTCTGTTCCACATATAAAAACATGATAAATGAAGACAGATAAGATTAGAAACAAAAAAACTTCCGTGTAACAATGTACCAGGCTGTAGTATTCTACTTACGTTCTTAATTTCTTTCGTTTACATATTGTTTAGTTTGTTTTGTGAGAAGGTTCCTGTAATTTGATTCACCATCACCACTGCTCTCAAAACGGTGAAGGAAAACATCGTGAGGAAATCGGCATGTCCTAGAACCAAACATTCGAAGACATATTATATCCACCAACCCGCACTGAGCCCGCGTGGTGGATTACGGCCCATTCCCTCTCCTAGAGAAGAGGTTTGAGTCCCAGCAGTGGGAACATTATAAGGCTGATACAATGCTATGCTATTGAATGAGTCCAGGGTCCTTCTTCGACCCTCACCCGGTCATCACTTCACCTTGTATAAATTCTATTTCCCTCACTAAAATCCGGGCGAATTTTTCACCGGCTCCATTTATTTTACGCCATATTCCCGTATCTACATTTAATTCAGATTTATTATTTTTTCACTCGTACTATGCGTGGGAGCGGTGTGTATAATTATGTTACATGTCCGGGTTGTCAATGTCACACGCTTGACACAAGTATAATTGGAATAGATCTGTGGTTCTGTTAGAAATGGCGCTGAGATCATCAGTTATGAGAGAATAATAGGATAAGCTGAAAACTAGCAGCTGAATATCATTATCATCATCTACCTAGTCTTTTCCCAAATATGTTGTGGTCGGCTGCCAGTCAAGCCGGATTTAGCTGAATACCAGTATTTTACGGGGAGCGGCTGCCTACCAGGCCTCCACAACCCATTAACTGGGGTACCATGGCTGAGATCATCAGTTATGAGAGAATAATAAGAAGAGTTAAAAACAAGCAGCTGCTTATCAATCTTTCTAATAGAAATACTGACAAGAAACTCCTAAAGTCTTCTGGCCTGGATTGACGAAAGATAACCCCGGGATAGAATTAGGGCAAAGAAGGAAGAGGAGTGGGTTTTAGTCAGTAGAAGTCTGACACGCTAATTCTGTCCCGCTCTGCTCAGAGCAGGAGAAGTCATTAGAAATTTAATTTTGAGGATAAAACATATTTTTGATCATAAATGAATGAATTAATGTTATTACCTGAGAACGATGTAAATAAAGTAAAAAAAGAAATCTAAACATAGATATTAAAATAAACCATTGGCAGCTAAAAGATGACCAGTCTCTAACCAGTCTTAGTAAGTAATTACAATGCCATTCTGTACAAATTTACAATTTTATTGTAAAGAGTACTAATTGACAATTGTAGTTCAGCTACAAGGATCTTCAAAGTCATTGGCTATAACAATGGAGCCTGTAATATATCTGTACTATTGTTATTTCGGTTCGTCTAATGAATCGACACTCCAAACCAAAGACTAGAGAAAATATAGCTTTGTACTCCACTAGTTGTTTGGACCCTGCTCCCGAAATTGGTGGACTCATCATCGCCCTAGCCTTTTTCCAACTTACTTGGGGTCGGCTTTCAGTCTAACCGGATACGGCTGAATACCTGTGTTTTACATGCAGTGACTTCCTTACAGACCTCCACAACTCAGTTATAGAGCAACACGATGCTCGTTGGAAAACTGATAATCATTATTTCTGACATCTGACTAACTACTGTCAAAGATTTACCATTGACAACAGGGACTATGGACGTCTTTACGTGCATTCTGAAGCACGGGGTGTCAGCAATATCGTGGATAAACTGAGAAAACTTACCGGTGGACTACTAAATTAGTCTTTCTATATTTATTAAAATACTGAAATAAAAAGTTTTTGAACATGTTTATAAAAAAACATGTAAAGAAAATGAATATAAGAAATATTTTGTTTTATAATTCATAGGCTTGCGTTCGATCACTATCACACCTGATGGTAAGCGATGACGAGGCCGACGATGGAGCACGCTTGCCTAGAAGTAACCTATTCACTCTCGACAAAACTTTCATCATCTGCCTAGCCTTTTCCCAACTATATTGGGGTCGGTTTTACGAGGAGCGGCCTACCAGACCTCCACAACCCATTAACTGGGGTAACACGGTACTTCAAGGCAAGATTGGAGTCAGATTTACGGGACCTACGGCTTAACGTGCTTTCCGAGGAACGGAAGAAACTCGTTATTTTAAGATGGTCACCCATCCACAGACCAACCTAGGCAGGCGTTGCTTAACCTTGAAGATCGACCTGTGTGGTTGTTATTATCTAGCCACGAGCTCCTCGACAAAACTTTGTAAGAAGCAAATAGTCTACACAGAGACTTCTTTATCTGAGTACGTTCGAGTTGAGTCATCTTCAATGAGTGGTCGCCATTTTTAGCTCTCTGTCTGGAGCTCATTATTTAACGTTTGTAGTAGTTTTGTCACTCTTGATATTGTAAATCATTACAATTTTAAGTCCGTTTCTTCTTTACCTATAAATCTTTGATGTAATGGATGCATATTCTGGTATCTTTTCGCAGATCTGGTCGAATTGTGCATCTTGCGTTATTTTAGTGATTTTCGGCCAGTAACATCATTTTCTTTTTGAGGTGGATCCAGCATCCAATGACTTCTTCCTTTTTATGGTGAAGTGAGATGGCATGTGCACAGTTTTGATGATTGAAACCCACCAGTGCCCTTTAATTGCCCTTTGTGTGTCCTGGAACGCGGTATCCTTTTCAGAAAGTCCGCGAGCAATGTTAATATCGCCATATGAGTCCCACCTGTTTCCTTTAGTATCAGCCTTTGGAGTTCTAGGGCCACAGTATCCTTTTTAGGAAGTCCCTGCGAGCCAGTATCTCCTTATGATGATCCTTTACTATAACTCTGGAATGCGATACATTATCCTAATTTGGAGGCAACAGTTCCTAAAACAGAAAAACACCCTATCACATGTATGGAGTCGCAAGTTCGCAGTGACGTCCCTAGTTACTCACTTCAGTGAAGTTTAGTGAGTAACGAGTGACATAAGCAGGCGTGATGAATACGCCGCGTTGTCGCCAAACAAAAGCCCCACTAATACGACGCTACACCGCTAGTTAGTAATGCCCTTGCGGACGCGCCAACAGCGGCGCGCGCGCCAACAGCGGCGCGCGCGCACCTTGCCACAACAACACCTGGAACGGAAAGAGGAGTAGGACAACTCTGTTGCGTCCTCACAACTTTTTGAGTTGACTGGTAAAAGAAAAGGGAGTGATAGCGTGACGAGTGACAGGACAGAATTCCCACCAATGGAAACACTATAACACTGATTATGTGTGTGTAATAGTGAGTTACTGTACACTAAAATATAATGAAAAAACTCTTAATTCTATGAATACAATGGCGGTGTGTTGCTGATAGCGATTTTTACTAGTTAGATAACTTTTGGATGGACAAAGAGAGATCAAGAGGATTCACCGTTAGGCTGGAAAAATGTAATGTAAATGACTAAAAGAGAGATGAATATAAATGATTTTGTACAGAGGGAGAGGAAGGTTAAAGAAAAAACGGATTGTGACAGGAATGCTTTGAAAGAATTGGGAGTGAATAGTAGCGTCGCGTTGGACAGAGCATCGAGTAAATAAGACAAGTAGAAGAATGTAATGAAATATAAATAATGTAAAAATAATAAATGTAAATTTATTAGTTTAATATGTAAATATAATTTATAAACTGTTATGTAAATAAACTAGTAGAAGAATGAATTGAAGAATGTATTTAGATAGAGCAGAAAGAAGGATACCAAAGAAATGATAAATAGATGGTGTGAGGAATGAGGCAAAAGGAAAGAGCCAGTGATAGCGTAATGGTTGATAGGAGAAAAAAGAGAAAGTTTTACACTAAGCACAACTAGCACAAAACAAGGGCCTGAAGATGATGCACCTATACGCTAGGCTTATTTAGAAATGTCAAAGTAAGGTGACCAGCTTGTTTATGGTGTTGGTACTATGGTGAGCAGGAGCGAGTTAAGAAGAGTTAACTTGTCAAATCCTCAGCTGAATGTTATATTTGAGCAAATGCGGGTGTATAGAGATCAACACGTTAAATAGCTGTAGCTAATTCGCTAAAATTATATGTAAACTTGATGGAGTGCCCAGATGAAGCGGCTTGTTAGGCTAATATAGAGAAACTAAACAGTGTGACAAATGCCTATGCAACACATTATGGGAATGAGCGTGAACTGCAGTCCGGAATCGATCGGCTTGACTGAAAGTAAGAACACGTTTTTTTAGCACACAGACAATGAAGAAACAAGTATTAGAAACTTATAGCTTACTATAGGCTATTCGCCGAGGGTTGAGCCAAAAGGTAAACAAACCATAAAAAGGGTTCTTTGATGTAATGAACATATAAAAATAAGTATGGAATTAATAACTACACTGACAACATTAGAAATTATATTTTAGAATAATGTCTGTGGAACTTATGTTATCCTTTCAGATTTATTTGAAATCAAACATTATTTGCCTTAAATTATTTTCTTAATTATTATTAATTATGCATTAAATAGTTCACATGTAAAAGAACCTAAAATTACATTTTAATACTACTAAGTTGTAGACCACAGATACTGCGAACATTTTACATTAAAATGTGACGTTTTGTCATCGGTCGGGTTATACCCGCCATGTTGAAAAAATGATTTTTTTGTTTACCTTGTGGCTCATGCTCCGGTGAATACACTGTAGCTTTAGCCCGCAGCTTCGCCCGCGTACATAAAATATAGCCTATGTCACTCAAGAATACAGCAGCTTTCTATCGGTTAAAAAAAATTAGCAATCGGACCAGTACTTCCACAGCTATTACCTCATACAAACAAATAAACAAACTTTACCTCTTTATTATATTAGTGTAGATAGCAATAGTGTGTATCTCATAGCTGCACCAAATTGTCCAGTTCAGCATAATGTCCAGACAAGACGTTGATTTTCAACAGAAACTTACTTTTAGTGTACAGAGGTAAATCAGTTTTGTTAGGTGTTAGTTGCTATTTTATATTACTTATCTTAGGGGGATACAGGTGTGGTTTTAGTCGGTAAAAGTCTGACGCGTCCTCCCGCTCCGCCCAAGGTGGAAGATGTCATATGATGATATAGCCTCGAAAAAGAAACTGGTTGCTTATCCTATTATGAGGAATTCCTTCTTGTGTCGTATCAACAGGACCAAACCAAAACCGTAATAAACAAAATTCACAGGGCAATAACGACAGCCATTAAAAAATATTTTTCGAGAACACTTCCCTTGCTTCATCCTCACCTTGAACCTGACCTACTGCCTCCCCTCCGCAGCATGCGGATGCTCGAGGTGTCACCGACGTGAGTATCGTGTGTAGGCACTTACTGTTCCGTGGTAGGCACGGGCGCGGCGGGAATGTCGCGATCTGTCGCGTCTGTCCACACCCTGTGACGAAGGCGACGTTTTGTGAAATAGCATTCTATGGTCTGATTTCTAAACCCTGAGACTAAAATGACATTACAACATAAAGGAATTGGCATCATTCCTATAGTAAATTTGACATTACTTGTGTCAATTCAGTCTCAGTTTAAAAAACAGACCATAGGAGTGCTCGTCTAGGACATATAATATTAAGTCCAGGATTCTTCGAAGGTGTTACCGTGGTCCTGGAATTCAACAATGAGGCAACTGAAGAATTGTTTCTCGATAAACAAAATTAGCAGGACTACAACGACAGGCATTAAAACATGTAGCGACTACGATCTACTACACATGACGTCACAGAATCCTGCATCGCGCAAGCAAAGTTCTCCGCGCGATTTGAATAGATACAACAACCCGAAATCATCTATCGGGCAGTAGCCCACCGGACATAACACCTCGTCCGGTCGGAGGATCCTTCCTTTTCAACAGAGGTATGTGGGGCTTTACTCTCTGTTCCATTACCTCGAAAGTTCTATTTTTTCGACAATCTTTCCCTTGCATAACTCCTTCACCTTGAACCTGACCTACTGCCTTCGTCGGTGAGGTGTCACCGACGCGAGTGTCGTGTGTAGGCACACCGCGACGGGAATGTCGCGATCTGTCGCGTCTGTCGGCACCCTGTGACGCATGCCCGGTCTATGCACGCCTTGCAGTTTTTGGCAACTTTACGGATGTGTACGGTAAATCGATTAATAACATACACTTATCTAATACTCGTAGAATTAAAATTGGTAATATCAACCATTTTTTTAAAGAGTAACCATGGAGTCTTTTTTACTGGTTCTTCTCTATTGGAAACGACCAATTGATACCGTCTATGTAGGCCTAAGTTGGGGGTTAAGGGTGGGGTTTGGGATTTCAAGGTGAAATTTTGTTTAATGGCACTGCAGGAGTGCTCGTCTGGGGAATATTATTGTTCGAAAGCGTTACCGCGGTTCTGGAAATTGATGGAAACTGATGAAACAGTGGGTTTTAGGCAGTAAAAATCTGATATTCCATCTCGCTCCACCCAGAGCGGAAGAAGTAATTGGGTGATTCTTCAAAATCAAGGAGTGTAAAATAAACTCTGTACTTATCATTGATTACTTTGATTTTCATCTGTGTGGTGAAAATATCTTTGATATATCTAAACTGAAAATATGGGAGGAAGATATCAGTCTAAACCTTCAAGAAATATAAATGCATTGCTGTTTATATAATTAAAAATATCAGTAAACGGTTTCATAACCAAACTAATCGCATAGATAATCCATACTTCACTATGTCTTCTCAATCGCCATCATGACTAACGGCCCATCAATCAACACATACACACACGTGTGTGTGTGTATGTGTTGACAAACACCTACAGCTACACACACACAGCTGACTTACTGCACAATCGCGGCTGATCCGACAGCATGATGCGGTTCTATTTCCGTCCACACTTGACTTCGGAGAAGTCTGTCGTATGCGTATTTATACTGCGCGGACTGTGCCCAGGGCTCCAATGTAAATACGAGTGATAGATCTGCTGTGTAACCTCGTTACTTTATGTGAGATGCACTGATGAGCTGGAGTATACTGACTGTAGTACTTTTTTGAGAAGTCTATATGGAGAATCCGTATAGGTACAATGTGGATATGACAATACGACTTTAAATGAAAACACCTGAAAACACTAACAATACTCATCATTACGAATAATTTTTAGTTCGGGACCAACCCTGAAATCGCAAAAAAAAAATCAGGTGTCCCATACATTTACGTTTGCACAAGTCGACAAAATGTACAGTCAGCAACAAAAGTCGATGAACAGAATCAACAGAACAAAACATTTTATTGTGAACAGATGAAACACATTTTATTGCGAACAGGTGTTTTGTTATGTTGAATCTGTTCATCGACTTTTGATGCTGACTGTACGGGACAGCTGATTTTTTTTTCGCGATTTCAGAGTTACTCCCATACTAAAAGATAACTTTTATAATGATGAGTTATCTTTCATAATGATGAGTATTGTTAGTGTTTTCATTTAACCTATCACATATCCGCAAAACGAGACACAATAGTAAAACAATAACAGCGCGGTCTCATAGGACCGGTCGGGGATTTATGAATTAAAGTCGTATTGTCATACCCACATTGTATATCAAGATTCTACGAGTACCAGTTGTCTGCTGTGAAATGGCTTGAAATATTGAAAACAGAACCAAAAGACGAAAACCAATCCTGTGCGTCTCGCATCCATCAGACTGCCTAGTGGTTCACCTTGTAGGAGGCTTTCCAATGCTGCATTTTTCAGTACACGCTCTCTAATTCACAAATCGTCCCCATCGTCCATCTGTTTTTAATTTTCTTTTACTATCGGTAGACTTGAGCTTGACCACTATCTCACCTGATGGAAAGCGACGACATGGTCAGCGATGGAGAACGCTTGCCTAGAAGTAACCTACTCACTCTTCACATAAGAATCTCCAAGGTGAAGCTATCAGGAAACAGATTCCGACAGAGAATTCTACTCCTTGGCTGTACGCATAATAAATGTGTTATGAAAACGTTTTTTGCGTATGGGTGGGTCCACCATGTACCGGCGGCACATCTCCGTACGTCTGGCGTCGGTTCTAAGAGCAATGTGCCCTATCCACTGCCACTGAGATTTGCCGATGCTTCGGGCATAACATGGTAATTAAATTGCAACTTAAGGGGGAAGCTTCAGGGTAGCCCGCGAATTTCAAATTTTCTTACGTTTTTTGCAATTTGCAGGCCTGTGGTAGGTTGTATGAAGTTAAAAATACTTTAGCGACTGTAAAACGCAACTATTTAGTTACATAATTATAGCCATAAAAATCATCAATAGAATAGAATAGAATAGAATAGAATAAACTTTATTGTACACCAAAAAGTAACGGTATTGCTTATACAATAACTTAAATCTACAAGCCAACTACAAAACAAGCCTCCAAGCTCACTTAAGCGTAGGAACGTTTTTGACCTTGATAAACTCGTTTTTCTCTTTCACTTAAGTCCATGCTCTTGATTTACTCCACTAAAAAACAAAAGGCAATTTCACGTTTGTTTTTCATTCCATCTTTCAATAGTCCAACTGCTCTCGTCTGTCATCGCGCCGTAGGTGGCCCATTGTTCCATGTGACACCTCGCGTGGCTGGCTACACTGTGCCAAGCGTGGCGAACACTACACCGCCTGGTGACAACTCTGTCGCTGTAATCTGACGAGATCCGGCGATTACTGGTGTGATATACTCGTATGTTTACTAACGAATGTTACATAGTCAAATAGACATTAGTCATCATCTACCTAGCCTTTTCCCAACTATATTGGGGTCGGCTTCCAGTCAAGCCGAATACCAGTACTTTACGAGGAGCGGCTGCCTACCAGACCTCCACAACCCATTAGCTGGTGTAGTTAACACGGTACTTCATGGCAAGACTGGAGTCAGATTTACTGGCTTCTGACTATTTGTAACGACTGCCAAAGATCTACAAATGACAGTCAAATAGATATTAGTACTAACCTGTAACTGAGGGCTGAGGTAGCCCCGAATTACGAATTGTTGGTCGAAGTTCAAACCCAATAAATTACACAGAGTAGTACACAGCGTAGTACTCTGTGTAATTTATTTCATCACCATTGCTCTGAAAGTGGTAAAGGAAAACATCGTGAGCAAATCGGCAAGTCTTAGAACTAAATTGAAGACATGTGACGAAGAGGAGGGTTGAGTCCCTGCAGTAGGAACATTATAAGGCTGAATATGCTATGAAGTATGCTTCGAGTTGAAGTTCAGACTCTCAACTTCGAGTTTAGCTCGCCTTATATACCTACATAAACTCTGTTATCCACTTATTTTATTAGTTGTTATGGTGTACAGTAAAGAATTAAGAAAAAAAACAATAACGCTCAAACAATTTAATTCATGAATCCCCGACCGGTCTCATAGGACCGCGCTGTTATTGTCTTACTATTGTGTCTCGTTTCGCGGGGTTTGATAGGTTAAATAACAAAGTGTGATACGGTGTCAACGTAAGACTACCGTACGCTAAAGCGCTCGAATCTTTGCTTAAAAAACTCGGAACTAAATCCGTGCCAAATAAGAACCAGCATCTACAGTTTGCATACGAAGGTCACTCATCCGAGCAGATAATACCGAGCTGTACACGTATGTATGTATATGCACGCTATACACGTATGTATGGATGTGCTTGCTATATTTGTTCCAACGTGACACCAGCTATAAAAAGACGGCGAGCTATTCTTGTTTGACGGCGTCCAAACACGGCTCACGGGCGAAGCCGATGCGCTGCCATAGTAGCGGGTGCACATGGGCATAGTGGGCATAAAGAAAATTGTATTATTTGTGCCAAATATGGTGGAAAGAATATAGTAAGACAAGTATAATGGCGTAGCATTGTCAGCTTATAATACAATAGCTTCTGGCAGCGGTTTCGCTCGCATATTAGTAGGTTTCTCCATGTAAATTTAAATCTCCATGTTATCCCCTTAGGGGGTGAATTTTGGAAAACCCTCTCTTAGTGCTCGCCTACGTCATAAAATAAAACTTGGTGCAAAATTTTACGCTTTTAGTCTCAATAGTTTTGGCTGTGCGTAGATATATCAGGCGTCCTTGTTGTGGGAAGGAGAGCCGTAATGTGGAATACCAGGTCCATGTGGGACATGGACCTGGTATGATTTTTTTTTGCAGTGCCAGTGCGAGTTGGTGAGGCTGGTGAGTGTCGCGGGAATTTGATGGCTGCGAGAGGCATAGGACCGGTCGCTATAGTGATGCTTGGGGGAGGTCTATGTTCAACAGAGGAGGGCCGGCATGAAATAGCTAGTTTCTTTAAGAATCAAAATAACCCAAGATGTTTATTTCAAGGTCAATTATGGAAAAGGGGAATTCTGCCTACCATTGTAGGTAACAAAAAAATGCTATAATTTTGAAAGGTATTCGCTGCAAAGATTTTTTCAATACACTTACTCCGCTTCTATCCCTACCGGCCTCATCTAGATTAATAATTATGACAAAAAAAAAATTGACGTGTAAAAGTGTTTCGTGAAACCTATTTGCAAAATAAATATCATTTATCATTTATCATTTACCGCTTTTAGCTACTGCTTTCCGCACTCATGCAGAAAAATGCCTTGATACCCTTGATACAATTTATTGTATTTACTGTATCAGGCTGGGTGCTAAGCGACCACCATGTGTCGTCATTTAATCATTTCTTTTTAAGTGTATCGTAAAACGTTGTTTGATACATGTGGAAAGTCACTGTAGCATTCGGCTCCCTATCACCCTCGACTGCAGCTTGGGCGAATTCTTTCTCAGTCGCAGTGACCAATTTTCTTCACTTGTATCAAAAAAAGTACTTCTCTTGTACCAAGCTAGCCAATTCACAACTGTTTCCGTGTAAACCCGCTGCTAAGTAGAGTGGCGGGCGGCTCGCCAAGTACGAGCAAGCCGCTAATTGAACAGCGCGTATTAGATGCAGCCCACATATTTATACCCGACACATACATACATACACTGTTGATTTACAGTCATATATTAGCATTAGCATTAGCATTATCGGCCTTGTCCCTCCAGTCTTGCCATGAAGGACCGTGTTGCCCCAGTTAATGGGATGTGGAGGTCTGGTAGGCAGCCGCTCCTCGTGAAATACTGGTATTCAGCTAAATCCGGCTTGACTGGAAGCCGACCCCAATATAGTTGGGAAAAGGCTAGGCAGATGATGACATACATATATACACTGTTGATTTACAGTCATATATTAGCATTAGCATTATCGGCCTTGTACATGTGGAGGGATGGAGAGGATGAGGGAGACCAAAAGATGGATGGATTGTGTGAGGACTTATATGAAAGAAAAGGGAGTTGATGATAGCATGACGGGTGACAGGACAGAATGGAAGAAAAAGACATGTTGCGCCAACCCCAAATAATATGAGATAAAGGCAGGAAGAAGAAGATTATCGGACTGTAATGTTCCCACTGTTGGGACTCAGACCTCCTCTATAGGAGAGGAAGTGGGCACTATTACACCACGCGTGCCCAGTGCTGATTGGTGGATGTCACATGTCTTCGAATTTTTGGTTCTAGGACATGCCGGTTTCCTCACGATGTTTTCCTTTACCGTTTTGAGAGAAGCGGTGATGAAACAAATCGCACAAAGTAATGCGCCTAGTAATAGGAGCTCGTGACTAGATAATAGCAGGTGCACGGATCGATCATCAAGGTTAAGCAACACTTGTTGGTCTGTGGGTGGGTGACCATCTTAACATACCTACCGAGTTTCCTTCGTGCTTCGGAAAGCACGTTAAACCGTAGGTCCTGGCTGTCATTTGTACATCTTTGGCAGTCGTTACGGATAGTCAGAAGCCAGTAAATCTGACTCCAGTCTTGCCATGAAGTGCCGTGTTACCCCAGTTAATGGGTTGTGGAGGTCTGGTAGGCAGCCGCTCCTCGTGAAATACTGGTATTCAGCTAAATCCGGCTTGACTGGAAGCCGACCCCAATATAGTTGGGAAAAGGCTAGGCAGATGATGACATACATATATACACTGTTGATTTACAGTCATATATTAGCATTAGCATTATCGGCCTTGTACATGTGGAGGGATGGAGAGGATGAGGGAGACCAAAAGATGGATGGATTGTGTGAGGACTTATATGAAAGAAAAGGGAGTTGATGATAGCATGACGGGTGACAGGACAGAATGGAAGAAAAAGACATGTTGCGCCAACCCCAAATAATATGAGATAAAGGCAGGAAGAAGAAGATTATCGGACTGTAATGTTCCCACTGTTGGGACTCAGACCTCCTCTATAGGAGAGGAAGTGGGCACTATTACACCACGCGTGCCCAGTGCTGATTGGTGGATGTCACATGTCTTCGAATTTTTGGTTCTAGGACATGCCGGTTTCCTCACGATGTTTTCCTTTACCGTTTTGAGAGAAGCGGTGATGAAACAAATCGCACAAAGTAATGCGCCTAGTAATAGGAGCTCGTGACTAGATAATAGCAGGTGCACGGATCGATCATCAAGGTTAAGCAACACTTGTTGGTCTGTGGGTGGGTGACCATCTTAACATACCTACCGAGTTTCCTTCGTGCTTCGGAAAGCACGTTAAACCGTAGGTCCTGGCTGTCATTTGTACATCTTTGGCAGTCGTTACGGATAGTCAGAAGCCAGTAAATCTGACTCCAGTCTTGCCATGAAGTGCCGTGTTACCCCAGTTAATGGGTTGTGGAGGTCTGGTAGGCAGCCGCTCCTCGTGAAATACTGGTATTCAGCTAAATCCGGCTTGACTGGAAGCCGACCCCAATATAGTTGGGAAAAGACTAAGCAGATTATGATGATACGTACATACACTGTTAATTTACAGTAATATATTAGCATTAGCATTATCGGCCTTGTACATGTGGAGGGATGGAGAGGAAGAGGGAGACCAACAGATGGATGGATTGTGTGAGGACTTATATGAAAGAAAAGGGAGTTGATGATAGCATGACGGGTGACAGGACAGAATGGAAGAAAAAAACATGTTGCGCCGACCCCAAATAATATGGGATAAGGGCAGGAAAAAGAAGATTATCGGACTTGTATGTGTGTTCCCACTGCTGGGACTCAGACCTCTATAGGAGAGGAAGTGGGCACTATTACACCACGCGTGCCCAGTGTGGATTGGTGGATGTCACATGCCTTCGAATTTTTGGTTCTAGGACATGCCGGTTTCCTTACGATGTTCTCCTTTACCGTCTTGAGAGCAGCGGTGATGAAATAAATTACGAGTACACAAAGTGATAATGATGATGCCACCTAGCCAATTTCGGCTACAGCGACCGCATTCAATGACTTCTTATGGTGGTTGTGAGCTCTGATTTGCTGCTGAAATGCGCCTAGTAATAGGAGCTCGTGGCTAGATAATAACAGGCGCGCGGGTCGATCTTCAAGGTTAAGCAACGCTTGCCAAGGTTGGTCTGTGGATGGGTGACCATCTTAACATACCGAGTTTCCTTCGTGCCTCGGAATCGGAAAGCACGTTAAGCCGTAGGTCCCGGCTGTCATTTGTAGATCTTTGGCAGTCGTTACGGATAGGCAGAAGCCAGTAAATCTGACTCCAGTCTTGCCATGAAGTACCGTGTTACCCCATTTAATGGGTTGTGGAGGTCTAGTAGGCAGCCGATCCTCGTAAAATACTGGTATTCAGCTAAATATGGCGTGACTGGAAGCCGACCCCGATAAAGTTGGGAAAAGGCTAGGTAGACGTATGCGCCTACTAATGTATATAAGAAGCAGCTCACATATTCATACTCAATACATACAAACATACATACACGGTTAATATGCAGTAATATATAGTATACGATCATGTGACGCCGGTGCCGTGCTGTGAATGTGAAGGGCTCGCGGCTAATGGAGGAGCTTGACGATTGATTTATTTGTAACGAGACGGTCGGTTAGATCTCTTGTCTAAGGGCCAAGGGCTTTTTAGGTGGGAAATTATTAAATAATTCTTCCGCTTTGGGTTACTGGTGTCTGACTGTTACTGATTGAAATTTACGCATTTTCTTCCAATTACTCTTTGCGATCCAGGGAACGATTTTTTGTTACTTAAAGCCTAAATTCAATTGTTACTTTTCTTATGTGAAAAATCATCAAATGATTGCTCTCGCTTTGGATGAAGCAAGAGGGAGTGTTAGACTTTTACTGTCTAAAATCCTGAGTGTTCCTCTTCAATTGTCCAATGTAAGGACGAAGGTAACTCGTTCCAACAATCCGCAGCCCCGGCCGACATTGGCTCTAATTGGCCCTGTCAATCATTGCTGACGATTCTGTGCCCCGGGTTTGGTTCTAACTGGACAGCCAGACAGCAAGCTACCCTTTACTCAACACGCATAAATCCAATCCTTACTGGCTATCACGTTGTCTTAAGTAACTTTAGATCAATGGTTTGATTATATTAGTGATCCTGAAATAGTACCATTCGATCAACAATATACATTTTAATTAAGAATAGCAAGATTTCATTCAGAGATAAAAAATTGAGATTTCTAAGAAAACGCGTTCAAATCCTAATCTCAAGCGTTGAAAACCCAGAATCTAAAACCGATTAGAGTGGAACAGTAAACTACCTCGCGGTAACAAATCAAACAACTCGTTAAGACACACTTATGGAGTTGGTGGGGGGAGTGGGGGGTACCGGCGTATGCATTAGTGAGTGACCTGGCAAATGAGGGTATGACGTCAAGGGAGATGGCAGTCAGTCGCGGTGTGGTGGCTGGAGGGTGCGGTGCCAGTGCTAGCGGGGAGTATTACTGAAACGAATTTATTGGTTCAAGGCAAAAAAGAGAAGAGACCCAAGTTTACCAGCTATGGTACAGAAAAGGCGAATGCTAATGAAATATTAGGATTGTTAATTTTAGGTTATCATCGATCGCATTTAAGCCAGTTATATCCCTCTGCTGTTAAAATGCATATCTTTTTCATGTTCATACATGCCCCTAGAAAGTAAGTCGGGCCAGTTTTCACAGGGTCACCACTGCTACACATGAATCTCTGTTATTAAAAGGCATGTGGAAATGATTAAAGTTAGGAAAGATTTTGTAGGAGTGAAGTTCGAACCTTCATCTTTGTCTTTAAAGCGAGAACTCCATTAGACCGATGCACATGTATGCGACGCCGTAGGGCTAATGTTGTTCTAAAAGTCTAGTTGCCGTATAAAATGTATGGAGACCGACGGGCCCAGATACGGACGTGGCCCACGTGTGCGTTATGTAGTTTTACCTTAATTGTTCTGTTAAGTAATATTTTTTTTTACTATGTACATGACGGGTAAAACCAAAGCACAAAAAGTAGTAGGAAAAAGATTAGAGGAAACCAATTTTGGTCCTGTTAAAATGAGATCTACCCAGAATATTTTCCGTAGAATTTCATCGCTATCACAGCAACCACACAACTGTTTCTGGTATCGAACGTTTATTAGCGATCGTAAACCCATTTCCAGAATATTGCACGAGAGACCTTCGGCCATTATCTGTTTAGCACTACGCTGTGTTCAACATTATGTTGTTCTCAACATTATGCTCTATGTTCAACATTAACGCTATAGTTGTAAGTTTGATTGTGTTTTGTGTGTTTGTTAGATTATGTTGTTGATTTCATTTTATGTTCTGTTTCATTGTTTTTAATAGTCTTTTTAACGTGTTCACTTTGTTTTTAGATTTAATGATGAATTGAGTGTAGGTTTAAGAGGCCTGCGGAGACCGCGCGCTATCTCGAGTTGAGACGCAAAAAAATACGTTTTTGAGGTTGATGGAAGCAATCCAGATAGTATAAACAATTCTTAGACACACCGACTGGAGTACAGTCATCATCCGCACACTGACAGTTGCTTGCTGTGATAGCAATACCAACTATTGGAAATTTGGGAGAGGTTCCGTAATACCAAAAATGATGAATGAAAAATTAATGTATTTCCAATATTGTTTCGAGTATTTATAACTTGATAATAATATCTGTGTTCCTACGGAAAGATATTTTGAAATATTGTTGTTTATAATATAGAAAAAACCAAATAAAAACATGACATTTTCGCTGTGAAAATGTGCAAATTTAAATTCGCTTAAATTTCGTTTGGGGTAAGTTTTTCAACAAAATGACGATGTAGGAACCTAGATAATTATTGTCTGAATCCGAATAACATCATATTATGGTGTAAATATGCTTAAATTTCAAATGATTTTGGTATTACGTTTGTATGGATAATTCTAACGTCGCGCCCACCTTAAGTATAATAGTTCCCTAATTTGCTGTCGTTTCAAAGTCTGTGCTGTATTTTTCGAGGTATTCCAGGACATGGTCTATCTGTGTGTTTCCCCGAAATCCGTTCAGTAGTTTTTGCGTCAAAGAGTATCAAACATCCATACATACAAAATTTCACGTTTATAATGTTAGTAGTATTCACTGTCCTAAAATTCTTTGGGGATGAAAATCGCAAATTGCATCAAATTTTATGTAAAGGGCTAGATTTTGAAGACAACATAGTCTGGGTAAGACAGCGCTAAGGCAATTTTTTATGTCTACTAAATTGCACAAGAGGAACAGAAGTGGAACAGAGATTTATGTGTCTAAAAAGTCATAATCCATCTAGATCTAATCTTATTTTAGCTTCTAAGAATTCAAATCTCCTGAGTGGCCGCAGTAAGCCGATATGTTTCTGTTTGGGGATATAAATCTCCATTCCTATGAAAGTTTTTCTTATATCGGTGATCTTTGCTTGTAAACCACTTTGTTTTCAAAACAAATACTGTTAGAGTTAGGAGAAGATTCGTTTTTATATCGGTTTTTAGTTGTGAATGTGTTGTCGTGAAATAAAAACGATGAGTAAGTTTTGTAGATGCTTGTTGGCGAGAGCGGGGAGTAACGTAACGGTGGGTTGAAAGTAACGTAGTAACAAACGGTCTGTTAAAACATAATAAAATTATGTTTAATCGCCAAAGCATTGAGAGCAGTGGTGGCCCTGTGGTACCTAACTTCCCCGACTTCGGGTTCAAATTCAACCAGGCACATTACTATGTGCAATTTATGTCATCACCACTACTCTCATAACGGTGAAGGAAAACATGGTGAGAAAACCGGCTGTGTCTTTTGGCTCCTTGTCCTAGAACCAAAAATTCGAAGACATGTGACATCCAAAAACTCGCACTGGACTCCTTCTCCTCTCTTAGAGAGCCTGAATCCCAGCAGTGGGAACATTACAAGGCCGATAATACTAAAAAAAATATATATGCCAACACTTGTAACTATCACCGTAGGCATGGGCTTACTGATGGTGTGTAATGTGTAGCTCGCCGTCCGGCCGTCCGATGACCGTCCGGACCGAGGCCCAGTTGTCGATGGCGCGTAGTATTCTATGTGCGCTTCAAGGAGATGTCAACAAAACCGTAGGGTCTCAAACGGGTTGCAGCCTACTGGGAAGCCAGGGCTGTGTATCGAAAGAAGGAAAAAAGGAGTGGTTTTTAGTCAGTAAAAGTCTTGCGGCCCGGGAGAAGTTATTGATGATTTCCCACGTAAAAAACCTTGTGACCAATGTTTTGTTGAATTAACACAACACATTTCTTAAGTACTTTTTAACAACATTATAACAAATGGAAGAAATCATTAAACCAATATCTTATGTCTCTTTTAATATGTGTAGTCTAAGAATATTACAGTTGTAGTATTATGTATCTATCACCTTGAGTGTCAAACGGTACAAAATAAACAGCGGAGAATAGTAGTATAAAAGCTATTAATACTGCAAATACTAGTGTTGTGTTGATCAATGATACGAGCAACGATTATTGATATTTATTTTGCAACTAGGTTTTCACCGTTTGGAGAGAACTAATAAAGAAACAAATTACACAAAGCATTGCGCCTACCTGGGTTTGAACCCGCGACCTTCAACTCGTACGTCTGCTACTGTTTGTTTTGCCTAATGTAATAAAGTAAGCCGGGGCTGATACTACTGGGTCATCACTGTAGATAATCAATCAATAAAAAAGAAAAACAGCGTATCTTAACCGATGATCGCTCCATGACTATTAACCGTTCATTCACTGTTGCTAGCCAAAACCCTCTTATATCCTACTAAACCCATCTATTAATCAACGATTCCCAGTTCGGCAACCCTATCGGCACTAGTGTTGGTAAGAATCCGGATCTGTCTGCGTGACTCAGTGTCGGCGGCAGACAAACCGCGCTTCAGGAAGTCGTAACTGACGCGTTGGAAGACGAGGCCATGTGGAGAAGAATGGAGGAGTAGGAGAGACTGGTTTTTTAACTGATATAAACTAATGGAAGGAGTGGAGGGAGGCCTTGGCCCAGCAGTGGGACAGCATAGGCTAGATATAATAATAATAAACTAATCATTGACTGCATTCCCACCTACGGTGCCATTCTCTAAAAGTAACTTTCATGGCGACGAGCTCGATGTCGAGACAGCCGTCAAACAGCGAACGCAAATGTATGAAGAACTGTCATTGTCAACTCACAGTTGCAATTGACAATGACAGTTCTTCATACATTTGCGTTCGCTGTCTGACGGCTGTCTCGACGTCGAGTTCATCCCTATTTTAGAGAATAGCATAGCTGCTAGCAGTGATGCAATCGTCGATGGTGAAGCGCGACAGTTTATTAAGAGCCTACTCACTCAAGCCTTGAAGACACCTAAATTAATTTGGACGGGAAGACCACAGCAGGTGAATTGGTCCAGTCCTTCGTGCGCCTACTTACTTACTACTTGTGCGTCGGGTAGAAAGGCGAAATTAGTATATATAGATTATACTTTTTTTGCAGTGACTCCTTCCACGCGAGGAAATATTTGCATGTTGCCATCATTCTTTGGTTAATGCTATAATATTAGGCTTTTATCAGGAGGGACCAACTGAGTTGAAGAGAGGTTTTTTTACCCTTCAGCATCATCATCATTTTCCTGTCCTTGTCCCGTGTTATTTAGAGTCGGCACAACACGCTTTTTCTTCCATTCTGTAATTCAAGAAAAAAACCCACTATCACTAACTTTCCACACAAAACAACATGCTACAACAACATGCTAGAACTTGTATTCCACTATTATCTTGCATGCAATGTATCATGTAGGTACACCATGTTTAAACAAATAAATTTTTACTTACTTACTTACTCTTTTCTTTCATATCACTTTTAATCCAAAAGAGAGAAACTAGTTTTAACTGGTAACCCACTTGCCGTAGCAAACAGACACATCATTTTCACATTTAGAAATACTAGTAAGGGTTCACAGCCAGTGGCTTCTGAGTCACAGCGCCAAGAGTGAATCGTGGTGATGTTTTGAGCACACAAGCGCTGCCCATCTTCATCCAATCCCTTTGCCACCCACGGGCTATGACTAGGCTCTTTATTGCCCGAATCACAAAATAGAAATGAATTGATTTAGACGAACACGAGTAAATCACGTAATAGCAAGAAGTTTGTATTTATTTTTGATCGGTTTATGAAAACAGACAATTGGCTAGCGTTCGCTGTAAGCTGTTGTAACTCTGTATTAGAATGTTTTGTATATGTCGTAGGATAATTTGATACTTCGAATCTTCGCGAAAATCCTAGGGGTTTTGCGAAAACGCGGATAATTAGACATAGGCGAAAAATTATCAAATCTTACTGGACAAAGTCAGGATTTTTGCGAAAATACTCGTTATTATAGCAATATTGCGAAACGAAACGCTGGCTGTTATGAAATAAGAACGCTGATTGGTCGGTCAGCGCGTTCAATAAGAGATCTTCTCTGATTGGTTGACGTCTTAAATGTCAATCATTTGTTGCCGCACGTTATTTGTTTACGTTTGTGTCTGAGTTAAATTGCAGCAGTGTTTTGTTTTTTATCGTAAATAGTGTAGGTACCTACTTGGACTTAAATAAAGTGGTATATAAAAGTGCTACACGGATGTACATAGTGTCATATATCATAAAAGTCTTAGTCAACCACTCAACAACAACAATGCTTTCGAGATTGGTTTAGCGGTGTTTTGTTTGTCATCTCTATGATACAATACTTGAAGTTAATCATCGGCAAACTAGGAACCAATTAGAAGTCAGCCAGCAAAATTGTAGCCAATCAGTGTTGAGCACATCAAATCTTACTATAGTAACGAGTATTTTCGCAAAAATCCTGACTTTGTCCAGTAAGATTTGATAATTTTTCGCCTATGTCTAATTATCCGCGTTTTCGCAAAACCCCTAGGATTTTCGCGAAGATTCGAAGTATCAAATTATCCTACGACATATACATCTGATGTCAGCGACTTCGCCTGTGTGTAATTAGAATATTGTTCCAAGGGAACATATAAGTGCCCTATGTGCTATTCTAGATCATGGTCTACTCGTGTGCCCATGCAAATACGTCCAAGCGTGATGAAGTGACAACCATACACACAAACTTTCGTCAAACTATACCCAGTTACTTCATCCCACATAACCGCAGGAGAACCAAGGTTGAAGAATCGCCAAAATTAAGCGGTAGTGTGCAGGGCACATTGCTCGCAGAACAGATGGTCGATAGGACAAAGGTTCTGAAGTGATGTCCACGTACCGGAATTTGCAGCGTTGGAAGACCTCCCATAAGGTAGACCGATAACTTGACGGGTCGCGGGAATCCGAAGGATGCAAGACGGAAAGGCCCGGTCGTTATGGTGATTTTTGCGGGAGGCCTATGCCTATGACTGAGTTAAAAATTAAATCAATCTGAAAACTTTTGTTTCATGAAATAATTTCACTATGGTCTCTTTGCGTATATGTTACGGCTAATACCCGAAGTGCGGCTACACCTAGTTTTAGCCGGTTAGAACTAGGTGTAGCCTTGATTAAACCTAGTACGAGCCGATTGTTTTCGGGTAAAACTAGGTCTAGCCTTCATCATGCCGGCTACAACTAGGTCCAGCCATTCCCTGTTGGATAACACTAGGTCTATCCGATATCATTCCGGCTAGAACTAGGTCCAGACAATCCCTGTTGGATAAAACTTAGATGCGTGTCCCGCCAAGCATTCCGCCCCGCGTCACACTCATGACTCACAGCATCTGCAGCAGCGGCGCGAGGTGGAGGGCATAAAAACATCCAATAAAAAGAAACGTAGAGTTTTTTATTCTTATAAATCACATTGTAATAATTAACACGAATTATTAGGAGTACAATCTATACTAATATTATAAAGAGGTAAAATTTGTAAGTTTGTATGTTTGTAAGTTTGTATGTAGGGGGTAATCTCTGGAACTACTGGTCCGATTTGAAAAATTCTTTCAGTGTTAGATAGCCCATTTATCGAGGAATGCTATAGGCTATATACCATCACGCTACGACCCACGGGAGCGGAGCAGTAACGAAAATGCGGGTGAAACCGCAGGGGACAGCTAGTTTTTAATATAATAGGAACAATCAGGAACATTTTTTTAACAACAGACAATAAGTAGTTGCATATTATAATTTAAAGAATGTTATTATAATTATAAATCACACTTTTATAAAGTAACAAACTATTTATTAGAACCACATGACATTTTGACATTGGATGTTTTTTTAATATCTAAAAAAGCTCTGCCGATAGCATGCCGGCTAAAACTATGTACAGCCAATCCCTATTAGATAAAACTAAGACACGCGCTGCTGCTGCAGACGCTGTGAGTCATATTCGCTAGTAGACCTGCAGTAGATCAGCAGCACCTGGCGCTCACAACCTGCAGAGGCGCGTGCCTCGCTATGTCCTCCACCCCGCGCCGCTGCTGCAGATGCTGTGAGTCATGAGTGTGACGCGGGGCGGAAGGCTTGGCGGAATTCGCATCTAAGTTTTACCCAACAGGGATTGTCTGGACCGAGTTCTAGCCGGAATTATATCGGATAGACCTAGTTTTATCCAACAGGGAATGGCTGGACCTAGTTGTAGCCGGCATGATGAAGGCTAGACCTAGTTTTACCCGAAAACAATCGGCTCGTACTAGGTTTAACCAAGAGTAAGTGGCTACACCTAGTTCTAACCGGCTAAAACTAGGTGTAACCGCACTTCGGGTATTAGCCGTAACATATATAATACTAACACCTGAAGTACTGAGCTATTTTTGACGCTGTACAAGATGTTGTGTTATCGATGAAGTAAATGATATTGTGATTGTTATTTATGTTGGTTTACGCACGAATTTGTTCTAGATCGTCTGGTATAGAAGTGATAAATCACGAGTTCATGAATATATACGAGTAGGTAAGAAAGATATTGTGGCATCCTAACTCAGGTATGTTGGCTTCGGATCTCAGGTTATGTTTTTGTAGAAATCAAAATATCAGTATGACGTGGTAATAATTTATATTTTTATCTAAAGATGAAGATGTCACTTCAAAAACAAACAAATTCATACATCTATCAATTTCAAAATTTATTCTTTTGCAAAACTCCATAAAAAGTACATTTATATACCTAGATAGTTGTACACCAGCTAACCCATGCGATCTTCTTCGCTATCATAATAACTTCTTTCTGTCCGTTATCAACCGTGCACCTCTTGGCTACTATCCTAAAATGAATTTTGGTTATCGATTAGACTATCAGTTTCAGGATGAGCATTTAATGTTTTACATGTTATTGTTCAATATGGCAATACCACCCCAGATCTCCACGAGACAGGCTCAACCTAGTGTGGAGATCATTAGCAAAAATTTCCTTTGAGTAATGTTTAAACAAATGTAAAACTAGCTATTAATGTAGACTATAAGGAATTGTAAAACTGTTTTTGGCAAATAAACATTATCATTATCATGTTGTATAAGCCACCTTGCTCAATCAGGGAGTCGAACTGAAGATTTCATACCCAGATGTAGCGCTTACGACCAGTACTCTAACGAAACAGTAATTTCATGTAACAACGAAACTTTCAGGCGCTGAAAACTATCCGCCTGGCATCACACCGTGTTTACACAATAAAAAAAACCATAATGATGGCTTATTCCGCATCAGTCGTCATTAAAGTCGCAGTGAGAACACCATTTCGCGGTCAATTTTACGGGTTCACAGATGAAAAAAGATTAACCTTGAGCGAACAGTGTTTTAAACACAAGTAATACAAAACTTCCGCGTCGATCTGTCTGTAGTTAGTGGTTTCTATAAATAGTGGTCGGAAATAAGAGAAAAACAGCACATTAGATGAGTGTACTTGAACTTGTTTTTTGGAAGAGTTAATAATTAAATAACTTCTCCTGCTCTAGTCATCATCATCTGCCTAGCCTTTTCCCAATTATATTGGGGTCGGCTTCCAGTCAAGCCGGATTTAGCTGAATGCCAATATTTTACTAGGAGAATCTGCCTACCAGACCTCTACAAACCATTAACTGGGGTAACACGGGAAAAGACGGAACGGGAGTATTGAATAAAATTCAATCATGTTCCTTCAGTTACCGTTTGCGTTTCAGGGTTGCAGTGACTCTTTCAAACATTCTTAGATCCCTGACCGGAGCTCAAACGTCTGAAATGGGTATTTAAGCAGAAACCTGCAAGAAAAAGAAACAAAAGTCTATAATAAAGAAAAATTTAGACCGATGTTTTCGATTAAAGCAAAAACTACGGAACCGATCCCGTTCAAACTTGGCATACATAATCCTTACCAGTCTGGTCAACATATAGGCTATAAACTATTACGCTTTTGGCTATGCGTTATTATAGTAGTGACAGTACTACATTTGACGTCACAGCATCCTGCAACGCGCAAGTAAAGTTCTCCGCGCGATTTGAATGGATACAACAGCCCGAAATCATCTATCGGGCAGTAGCCCACCGAACATAACACCCGTCCGGTCGGAGGATTCTCCCTTTTCAATGGAGATTTGTGGGACTTTACTCTCTGTCCACCTACCTCCAAAAACGTTTCGGGTGGAAAACGATATTATATCTTTAAGAAGCACGTATCATACACGAGGTTCGCCTCATTCGTATTTGTAACAAACGTATTCTCGCTTCTGTGACGCCATTGAGCAAAGTTTTGATTTATGATGTTATCTTCAACATGAAAGTGAGGCGTCTGAAAGGATTTTTCAGTGTCGAATGCAACTGTTCAGTAAAGATGTTTATCTCACTGTCATTTCATGTCATCATCATCTTTCTGTCTTCATCCCATTTAATTTAAATGAGAACAGTTGTTCTGCAACTTTTGATCTCTTTTGTAAGCCATACTTCTACACGACATTAAAGCCCTTTTTATCAAATTACACTAATATGATAAATGTAAAAGTTTAAATGTAAAAGTTTGTTATTGTGTTTTTGTAACGCACAACACAATCGGATAAATGTTATTGAAGTTTACCACACTTTTAGACCAAGTTTTGGAATAGGACATAGGGCTTTTCATCCTGAGCGCCGGGTAAGGGCGTGGACCCATGTCTACGGTGCGGCGCCGTTTGCCGTGCAACGGTACGGCACCGCCGCCGGCGGGCGGCGCGGCGCCGCGACGCACCACGGTACCGCGAACGGTGCGTCATCCATTGCCTCTTTCAGTCGATATTTCGTGCCGTACCGTTGCACGGCAAACGGCGCCGCACCGTAAACATGGGTCCACGCCCTAAGGGGTGCGAGAAGGTTCACTAGCATCTCTTGGCTTATAATATATCATGCAATGTTACATTTCGTGTTACGTTAAAGCAGTCTATATTCGCCTATAGTATTGGCAGAGTACAACTGCACTTTTGAACCCTAATATAAAAGCGGTGCTATTCTCTAAAAGTCATATTTAAGGCGACGAGCTCGACGTCGAGACAGCTTTCAAACAGCGAACGCAAATGTATAAAGAACTGTCAACTCACAGTAGCAATTGACAATGACAGTTTATCCTACTAATATTCTAAACCCAAAAGTTTTTATGTATGGACGTTTGTTACACTCTCACGCAAAAACTACTGAACAAATTTTGACAAAACTGTACATTACCATTAGCTAATACATCAGAACAACAAATAAGCTAATTTACGAAGGGCAGAACGACTAGTTCCACTTACAAAACGTTTTCATTTCGCTCCCTGCTATCTGCAGCATCAACACGTGCTATCTGGACTAGCTCTAAGATGAGTCTGACGCAATCACACCTGATGACTGCGATGTGTAACCCGTACTGAAGGATCTACAAATAATGCTGCGCAGGAGTTAGTGCGCTAGTGTTTCTAGAGTTGTTGTTCTTCGAATTTTTGGTTCTAGGATATGCCGGTTTCCTCACGATGTTTTCTTTCACCGTTTTGAGAGCAATGGTGATGAAATAAATTACAAAAAATAATGCGCGTGACCGGGTTTGAACCCGCGACCTATAACTTGCAAGTAAAGAAAAGTTACCACTGGAAAACTGGAAAAATAATGCAGATTGCATAAAATCCAATAAAATACATTGCATTTACTGTACCTATGCGTTCATATTTTCACGCCCTTAGCAGCTGTCCCCTCGCCTGTCAAGGTCTTTTGCTGTTCAAAACCGCCTGGCATTGTACATATTTACTCTGAGACGTTTACTTGAAAACATATAAAAAATTTAAGTATACAGGATAAAGTTTATTTTACCTCATCAACTGTGCGTTTTCTAATTGATCTGTCATATACTTCTGCTTATTGTAATCGCCTGTCAATTTTTTTTTTGAGATGTACAATAAATAAACTTTATCCTATTAATTTTTCAAATTTACAGAAACAAGTTTTGAAACTCAATTTACTTAACAGTCCAAAAAATAAAGGGGCTGATGACGTGCAGGGCTGACGCCTGCCAGGTCATGGCTATTGCTCTTAGCATGCCATAAATCGTAAATATGCAAATTTCTAACCTTACAGGGAGACCGTTACTCCCAGGGTTCAGTAGCTCTCCAGCTATAGGCTCTTACGGTTTGCTGACATCTCTTTGAGGAGTGTGTGGAACACTACGCGCTGTTGACGATTTGGGCTCGGTTTGAACAATAGCTGGACGATTGGACGATGAGCTACCCATTATTCATCGTCCGCAAGCTTGCGTCTATCGTGGTTAGTAGTCACTTCCGTTTCCTCACACATGCGGATATCTTCGCAGCAGCAGTTTGTTATTCCCCTTCGATCCGGATCAGAGCCTGTGCTGACTGCCTATCTAAAGATAAGACACACAACACTGGTGTCAGATTTCCAGGCTTTTGAGTATCCGTAACGACTGTCAAATAACAGCTGGGACCAATGGTACCAAGGCACGGAGGATTCACTTCCTGGGAGATGATTGGATACAAAAAATCACTTCACTTGCAATTCCTTTACATTTTGATTAAATAAAGCAGATCGGTTCAATACTAGGTATTCTTACATCTGTCTAATGTGAGGCATTGAGGTAATTACAAGTAGTCTGTTTCAACACGTAATAATATTCTATCGTGGAAGAACAAATTATTATTGCAGCAATAGATGTACGGAGATTTAGGAGCAGCGTGAAGTGTTTAGCAACGGACGCGATATTTATGAGAACGTTCATCTTCGAGCACGCGTCATGCTCGGGAACGAGCGCTGTCAGGTCATCTTTTAATTCATGAATCCCCGACCAGTCTCATAGGACCGCGCTGTTATTGTCTTACTATTGTGTCTCGCGGGTATTGATAGGTTAACTGCCATTGGCCTATCGCAATTTCTGTTCTTTTAAAAGTGTGTCCATGGAGTTTCTCGTTTTTCTCCATGGAGCTCTACTATTTGGAATGTGCATTTAACTTACTTTTCTGACTTACTTCACTGAAGTCAAAAGTGTCTGTAAAGAGAGAGAGAGAGGAAAGAGCATTGTATATAACAACAGGAAAATTACGTGTGTAAGTTGTTTTGTTAAAGAGCTCACGGCCTGGCGTCTTTTTTGTCCTAGGCCATTTTAATTTGCCCTGTTTTTACCTTTGTAGTTATTTTAGTTGAGTTCTTTAGCCTCCTACATATCTCCATACCCATTTCTCGTGTGTTTGGCTAAATACTGATGTATTTAGTATGTATCCTGAGACAACTGGAAATATATTTCCTATTAATATTATAATAATATTCCACAACTTTCACACAACGCCATTTAGTCCCAAGCTAAGCAGAGCTTGTGTTATGGGTACTAGACAACTGATAAACATACTTAAATACATCTAAATATATACATATTATAGATAAATTACACCCAGACACAGAACAAATGATCGTGCTCATCACACAAACATTTGTCCTGGGTGGGAATCGAACCCACGACCTTCGGCATAGCAGTCAGGGTCACTAACCACTAGACCAACAGGCCAGTCAAATTATTATTATTGTCTCGGGTTACGTACGGTGGTCCCGCCAAGACAAATCAAGCAAGGGAAGCAGGGTATATAGCTATATGCAAACTGCCGAAATCTATTTAAGTACCCTTTCATCTATTATTATTCGACATAATTGTTTATTTAAAGCATTTCCTATTGACGTCAAAACAATATGCAATAAATATCCCCGTGTAAATATAGCTCGTTACTTCGGCTATCTTCGGCATTTTCCGGCTATTCTCGGCAATTTATTGTTGTATGTCGTCAATCCTGTGAACTCCTGTAAATAATTGCTCTGTTCCGTAGTTGTAATAACAGGATATGGCATTATTATTGGCTCGGGTGTACGTGGATTAATGAAAATATTGTCCGTTATATAATAGTTTAACTGGTTGGCACGTGTTGAAATTTCTATTGTTAATCGGTTGACGTGGGTGTTTTAAGATATCTATATACTTACATAATAATATCGACATTTTCAGCTATTAAAATGCAATCAGAGTGGTGGATTCGGGCCCATGCACTCTTTCTTAGAGTGGAGGCCTGATTCTCAGCAGTAGGGAGAATGTATAAGGCTAATTAATTAGGATTATACTACTGCTGTTGATCAAACATTTAAAATAATTCATTTATTTCAGTCATAGCCATACTTTGGAATAAAATTAAAAATAAAATCGGACATTAAATACAAATTAGTTGTAGTTGCAACATTTATCATTTTTTTTATCAAATCAAAAATATTTTTATTTTACATAGGCCTACATGGACACTTACAAAACGTCAAAAACTTGTGCACAGTCCAAACTGGAGAAGTACTGGCAAGAAACTCCATGGTTACTCTTTTCAAAAAAATATTGGGTTTACAATACTTCCATATTACAACACAGACACATATGCGAGGACAGTGTAGACCAGTCAATATTGTACCCAAAAGCACAATAAAAATAAAATTACATAAAACATTGGATTGAAAAAGTTAGTGATTAAAATCCGTAGTCTACAATGCCCTTTCATTCACACAATAAGAGAGAAACTATATAAATATAAGAAAAAAAAACAATATTCAAACCTACCAACGAATGAAATGTTAGGTAACAAAAATAAATCACAACTTAATGAATTTAAGGTGATTGAGATCTAAATAATATAAAAATATTGCAAAAGCAATGTTTTGAGTCAATAGTAAATTTATAAAATAAAAGTTAATAGACACATTTTGCTAATTTAGATAGATTTAGAAAAAAAAAAAACTGATTTTTAAAAGACGAACGAAGTTATAAGGAAATGTTTTCCTTATAACTTCGACGGGTGCTAAGTGGAAATGTTCATCATCATCATTTTAGCCGAAAGACGTCCATTATAGGATATCCAACTACATCCATTACAACCGGTCCTGTGCGTCTCGCATCCATTGAATTCATAAAACAGAAAATTCCACTCGAAATTTTCGACCACTAGTAGCTTCTTCAACACCTTACAATAACTTACAAGAATCACCACTTTTTATACGACCCATCCGCCTGTCAAATGGACACGCTACTAAACCTGCTGCAAGCAACTTATTTCACCAGCTAAACTTTTTAATAGCCCTGATGACGTCACTCAAATTAAAACAGTTTTATGAGGTCGGACTAGCCATAAATTAACGGCAAAGCTTGCGAAGCTCTAAAACGAAACTCTTGCGCATCAATATGGCGGAAGTGACGAAATACCGCGCTGTGACATCAACTCCTGTCACATGTTACACAAAAGAATATTAATGTAATATTTTGGTTTTTAATTATGTGTTCGGAAAGGAAACAGAGAAAGGGTGGGTTGTCTACTGACAAATTCAATCTATCACCAGTTTACTCGGTTACTTAATAAACTTCTAGAGCAAAATTTTGAGTTCCGACATCTTTTGAGTCAATCACCGGCCGACGCTGAAAACCAGCGCTGTGGACGAGTCGCACTATAAGTGTGCCCACAGCATTATGCTGAGCGTTCGGCCGTTTTGCACGGACGTTGCGCATTATATTCCTAGCTGATTTTTTTGTTAACTAATCTGTAAAATCGCCACTGTTTTGTGCAAATAAAATATTTTTCTTTCTTTCTGTTTTTCTTTCAGTTCTTTGCATGTCGTCTGAAATCTCCTGAACACGTTGACGGTGACTCTAATTTTCGTATCATTTCCATCCTTCCTGCGGTACGGGTACTTTCAAGACCTCGTTTAAAAACTGTCAAATTATGACTGTAGGGAGCTTATTAGACCTTGTAAACTACAAGCTTTTTTTGACCAAGAGTGGTATGAATGAAGTGTGGTGGAGTGGCGCCCACGTACCGGAAGACGCAGCATTGGAAGGCCTCCAACAAGGTGGACCGACGACCTGATTAGGGTCGCAGGAATCAAATGGAGGCGAAACGTTCGTTGTAGTGACACTTTTGTTTCACAATAAGCTTAACTCCCTTTTAAATATATTCCCAAAAATCTCGCGTGAATGTAAACATGTTATCCAAAAATATCTTTTAAATTTAAATTATAACGACACGGAATCCCTGCTGACAATTCATAAATAAATAAATAAAAAATAAAATAAGTCTTTTTTAACTTTAGAGCAGTCAAAGCACACGCATGCATAACCATGCATACATCATAAATATTCCCACAAACTCTCATACATATCACTCACAGTCACACACACAACACACACACACACACGAATTCATACAATTTAAGTAGATTAAATTCGCTACCGAATTCAGACCCACTTGCCGCGGGGTGAAGACCTGGAGTCCTGAAATACAGGGCTGCCCTAGTTTAGGCTCCAGTCCACTCCATTTATTGTAATAATGTTATCTGTATTATATTAGTGTGGAAAATAAATAAATTTTTACTTTACTTTTTTTTTTTACTTTTACTTGTCGGAGGCCTACGTCCGACAGCGAACGTCTTTCAGCTGAAATATTGATAAAATGTTTTGAACAAAACTATGCACTTCCTCGACGATATTCAAAACTTTGCCTATTATTTTATGATGCGGTTTCAGTATACATTTCATGACGGCTACCGTCACGGCCCAAGCTCATGATCACACCAACTGACGTCATCCGACGTCACAGCGACCACGGTTTACGATCTCCGTCGGTGCCCGGTTTAAAGCCGCCGTGAACATACAATGCTCAAGAATGACAAGTATTATTTATGCTCGTCTTGAGCATTTTTAACGAGCAGTTGTACTCAGCTTTGTTTAAACGGTTTGTTTGATATTCGTACGAGTATTTGCGAAACTGCGAACATGAATTTTGAAGGAAATTTTTTGTTCATCGGTGGTCCAACTAAAAATTCATAGTTAGTATATGTATGGTATATATATATAGGTCTATTTGGTCGTGATTTTTGGAAGAATCCGCATTTAGGTTGGCCACAGTAAGACAAACTCCGGTTATGGGTTCTCGGACGGTTTCGATCTTCAGTGTTGGTATGGCGTCTCCCGCAGACCGTATCCATCTTGCGGTCACTTGCTCTTGCTTTACCTGTTTATGATAGGATCCAACAGCAGCGTCAGCAGATGAGTATGCTGTGGTGTAGGCCAGGCGAAGTGTTTAATTTAGACTTCTTACTATTTTTGCCATCGACACGCTAAGAAAACGAAGATAGCTTCTTTTTGAAGTGGGAAATCATCTAATGGCATCTCTCGGTATAGGGTGGATGTGCCAAACTTTTACTAACTAGAATCACTCCAGTGTCCTTCAGTTGACCTATGCGTTCTAGGACCATGGGTATCCTTTTCAGAAATTCCCCTTAGTTCTAGCTGGCATTGGTCCAATCGGGATCTATGGTTTTGTTGACATATCTTTAAGGCGCGCGTGAAACACTTGCCGTTGAGGCCTCGGACTCGGTCCTTACCGGACGAGCAGACAGACGGACGATGATTACATGGGGTGTAAGATTACTTGAAATGTTTGACGGGTTTTGACTACGAACCCCATTTGGAACCATAGAACCATGGGTTTGCTTCTGGAAGAAAAACCCGGAGCCCTAGAACGAAAGGCAAAGAAGTAACAAAAGAGTGGATTTTAGTCAGTGAAAGTCTGACATGAGGAGTGCAGGAGAAATCATTCTGATCGTTAATCACCTAAACATCTCCATTTGGAAAATTACTGCCATTGAAGCTGAATATCTCGTAAAAGTATGTTACTCGTAATTGCATTGCACTCTCCACTCAAAACACACTTAAAAAGTTTTATGCTGTGTTTCATAGCTTCTATCTCTGAAATATTTCCTTGGGATTTTCCTGCTTTTTTCAGTTAATGTTCCAGACGGTGGTTGGAAACTTTTGTTATCGTGTATTAAAATTTAAAGATACTAAAGTCTTCCATAGGTACTAAAGACCAAGCAATATACTCGTAGTCTTCCTCACCGTTTTCTTCTGTTACTCTTGAGGTAGGCACAACACGGTTCGCATAAACAGACAGGTAAGACAGCATGGAATATGTTTATTTATTTATTATACTCTTCATTGTTTACACCATATACTTAATATAAAAAGATACTTAAACTAAAACACATGGTAGGATCTTAGGGTGGCATGGCGACTGCGACTGTCGCAACCCAGTGCTGGGCACGCCGTCATTGAGGCGGTTAGGCCCCTCTTTGAGGAGTGGTTGGAAAGAGGTCACGGCGTCCTCTCTTTCCGTGTGACGCAGGTCCTCACCGGACACGGTAAGTTCGGGAGGTTCCTGCATCGAATCAAGCAGGAGAGGACGCCCGGGTGTCGCCACTGTGTAGACCGCCGGGAGGACACGGTGGAGCACACGGTAGAAGTGTGCCCCGCCTGGGCGGAGCACCGCCGTGTCCTCGTGGAGACTATCGGGAGCGGCGACCTCTCGCGCCGGGCCCTGGTTCAGGCCATGGTCCGGAGCGAGGAGGGTTGGCATGCGGTCGCCTCCTTCTGCGAAGCAGTGATGCTCGTGAAGGAGGCTGCTGACCGCGAGCGCGTGAGGGAACGGTCCTCACGCCGCCGCCGCCGAGATCCCGATCCCGATTTCCGACCACCGTAGGCGCGGGTTCGCGGACGGCGAGCACTGGGTAGCTCGCCGTCCGGCAGTCTGGAAATAATCTGGACCGAGCCCAGTCGTCAACGGCGCGTTCTGTTCCACGCGCGCCTCAAGGAGATGTCAGCAAACTGTAGGGGCCCGGTAGGGCCGAAGCCTCTGGGGGGAACATGTGGTATTCCTAACGGTTGATACCGAGTCCCCCCCAGAACGAAGGCAACGAAGGAACGGGGTAGGGGTTTAGTCAGTAAGAGTCTGACACGCCCTCCCGCTCCGCCCAAGAGCGGGGGAAGTCATTCTGATGATTCCCCTACCAGAAAAAAAAAAAAAAAAAAAAAAACCTACAATGGGCGGCCTTATCGCATTCCGCGATCTCTTCCAGGCAACCTGGAATGGACAGAGATTGCTTGGACAAGAAATGGGGCTGTCGTTGGTATGTTGGCCATGGGAATAGTTCCAACGTGCCTTCTTTCGGAAGCCATGTCGCTGTCTACCGTTCTGCTAGAGTGACCTAGTGTGGAGGCATAGAATGTGTTTTCTTCTTCCTGCCCTTGTCCCATATTACTTGGGGTCGACGCAACACGGTCTTTTTCTTCCATACTGTCTTTTTACCCGTCGTACTATCACTAACTCCCTTGGAGGGAGGCGGAGACACACACCCTGCGTGTTTGTTAACTCTAAACCTATGGCTGACTCTTTTTTCTTTCGAATAATTAATTAATATTCCTGAATTCATCCGTCTTTGGCCTCCTTCTCAATCTATCCTCATTGGTATGAAAGTAGCCGTTTTTCACTGGGCGGCGTGGTAACACTATTCTCTTGAGTTTTATATTTTTTCTTATACTAAACTTTGCCCCCACTTGGGTTTTCCCCGTAACGTCATGTGAGTGCGTTTTTATCTCAAATCCAACCAGTTTATGACTTCTGTTTCGAGAAATAAAACATTTTATAGCTCCTGGAAGCTTGACATCGACCTCCAGGATCCATTAGGTTCACATTATCTCTGCGTCTTATATTTTTTTGTTTCATCTCTTATACCATGACGGACTGACCATTGTACGAGAGCCATGGTGGACAAGTAGCCGTCATTTTTCAGGCTTTATTCCAATCAGCCTGAATAATGCTTCCCAGGTTATTCAGAGCATTTGTTTCCATCACAGATGCCCTCATAACCTGAGAAGCCTTATCCTATAGAGGAAGCATTCTTTCAAAGCGCATATGCGTGAGACTTGAGGAGTCATCTCTGTCTCCAAGCATGCTGACCGGCCGACGTCTGCTAGCTAGAAACGCAGAAAATTTTCTGAAAAACGAAACCCGTAGTCCTAGAAGGCAAAGGGCATCTGAAGGACTGAAGGGCAGGTGTGGGTTTGTCAGTAAAAGTCTGACTTCCTGCTTGCTCAAGAGTGAAAAAAGTAATTACATGATTTTCCACCTAAACCAAAAAAGCTGACAAAGTGGCGCGCTGATGTGCAACCGCGCTGCCGAACATGTTTTGCGTCACGTCATCATCATCACTTTCGGCAGCTGCCTTCACACAGCAGCAGCGGCCGAAAGACGTCCACTGCTAGACATAGGCCTCCCTCAAACGTTGCCACAACGACCGGTCCTGTGCTTCTCACATCCATCGGAGTTTTCGCGACCCTCACGCGTTTCTGCGTCACGTGTTGCTCGTCAATTATTGGCTAGTTAGATTTTTAGTGATTAGTAGCTTTGTTTCTACGCTAGAGGGCATACTATATCCATGTTGAGCTCCGCTGTAAAGTCTGTTTTTTAAACTCTGAGACTAAAATGACATTACGTGGGTGGTCACACTTGTCAGAACATAAAAGGACTGGCATCATTATTATTGTAACTTTGTCATTTGCCTGTCAAACTTAAACGTCAATTTAGTCTCAGAGATTAAAAAACAGACTAGATTTTTAGAAATTAGTTGCTCTGTTTCTACGCTAGAGAGCATACTATCCTAGTTGAACTCCGCGGTAGGTAGGTACATGCAAGCTGTCACGTACACAAACTTCTGATTCAGAAGCTTTTAATGTTATGGACGTTTAAACAAAACTTGAGCGATGGCAGCGTTGCGTCAGGGGCTCCAGAGTGACGCGCGTGTGTATGTCTGCGTGTCTGTGTGTCTGATCGAGACGCCATCTTACTTGATTGAAGCGTGATCGACGTTTTTATATGCAGTGTTAGTAATGTTGGCCATTGCTTTCTGCGAATAACTAGGTCGTGAGGTTATTAAAAATAAAAAAAAGGCTGATTTGTGATATGATTTTGGATATGTTCAATATGATGTTAAATGTTTATTGTTCTTTTAGTTTTCGATTTACATTTGACTTTGCTCAAATTCTAGATCCCGCTCATGCACAGTATTTACATACCAAAAGTCACCGTAATCGGTTAATATTTAGAGGTAGTGCAACGCCAATGAGTACGTCATCAGTGTAAGGTAGTTACATTAATTTATTTTTTACAGTAGAGGGAAGTAAGCGTAGGTTAATAAACTAGTGCGCCTCACCATCGACGATTGCATCACTGCTTACCATCAGGCGGGATCGCAGTCAAGCGCTAGTTTATAACGAATAAAAAAAAAGGTACTAGTGTACCCTCTACTGTAAAAAATAATAATATAAATTTACTCACTTTACACTGATTATTGAAAACCAAGAATTTCAAAGATTCCACTTCTGTCCACTTCTTAACCAAATCTACTGATACAGCCTGAAGAATCAACAAACTTAAATGGCAGGACACATTACTCCCAGAACAGATAGCCGATGGGGCCGAAAGTTTCTAAAATGATGACCATTTACCGGAAGTCACAGCATTGGAAAGCAATCCACACGGTGGACCGATGACCGGTCATTATGGAGACACTTGGGGGAGGTCTATGTCCAACAGTGCACATCTTCCGGCTGAAATGATGATGATGCATCACCTGTGTAAAATTGGGACAAGGACGCTAGTAAATACTAATTCTAAAAATCTTTTAAATTATATAATCTAAAGGTTCTATATACGTTTGGTTGAAACCCCTTATCAACAAAACTGCGGAAACTTCCACCCGTTTACCACTTCTAGTTCCAACAAAAAATATAAAAACATGATCGCGAACACAAAGCAAAAAAAAAACAAATGAATTCCCACAATATCACCGGTTATGACAAGGAGATATTAGTTGGACGTCATATAAAAAGTGTCTGGTCGTTTATAATGCGGCGACAGTAGAGAGGACAGTGGTTAATGGTCTGTTTATGGGACAGCTGAGCTGCTGGCATCCCAGGAATGGGGTCAGGGGGAGGACCAGGAAGCTGGAAGTAGGTGAGAATGAGAATAGATGTTGGGGGTACTGTGTTGGTTCATTCAGTTTTGTATTGGGATTCGGCGGTACTTTTGTATACCGCGTTTACATGTGCCTCATCAATCGCCTCGCCACTCGCCTTGCCACTCGCCTCTTCACCTAGTCGTTCGATGAAACATCTGTATACAAAGCAGAGATGTTATGGATATGAAATTTCAGATTTGGATATGGATATGTATATGGGAATAATGTTATACCGGTTTCGTAAATATTCTCCCTGAAAAGGGCCGATATATTTATATAATATAACCATAACTCGTTCCCACTACTGAGATGGAATGAGTCGAAATCCATCACTCGGACCAAATGGGGGTTGGTGGATGTCACATGTCTCCGAATTGTTGGTGGTAGGACATGCAGGTTTCCTACATGTTTTTTTTTTCACCATCTTAAGAGCAATGGAGATGAAATAAATTACCCACAGTAATACGTTTCGCGGGATTCTAAAATAAATATACAATTCATATAGAGGTTCCTATGATAGAAAATTTTAGGCTAAACAAAAATATCTCCCATGGACTGACGACACAAAACGAAACTACTACAAGACTGTGAGTAATCACAAACCCGGGTTTTTCCTACGCCATTTTCTCTCCACACCTTTTCACAAAATATCAAAAGAGTAACACCCCATAAACCTGACATATCCAGTATCATAAATAACCTCTTCATCATCACGCCAAGCAGAACGGATGGCCAGTTGTCACCTAAAGCTGAGATTTCATCGTATCACCGCGTTATGTTCGCGCTGCCGTAAAAAATGTATCCGTTCTATAAATAGCTCTCAGTCATCGGACGGTGACTACAGAAACGTGGCTGATATTGAAAATTATATTATTAACATCTCTCTTCGTCGTGTTTCCTACAACATACATGTATATAACACTACTAAAGTCCGCGCGGTCTACTACGAAATCTTGAGAAGCGTATACACCTCCTTCTTGCAAAGAGTAACCGAAAGGCGGAGATAATTTCCTGCTACCGTAAGCGCGGGTTTGGGGACGGGGAGCAACGATTCGCCTTCTAAGAACCAACCCTTGATGTCAGTAAATGATGGGGCCAGTAAGGCTTGTCAAGGCCAGGGAGAAGTTACTTCATAATTTGGCCGTTTTCCTTTTCAAGTCGCAGGTTCTTAGAGCAGGGACTCTGTCCGTCCACCGAGTGACTCTAGGAAAGGTAGTGGCACAGTAATCACGTGCTGCCGTGTACAGTGTGGCTCAGGGGAGACTCCTTTACAATCTCCAAAGGAGGTAAGGTAGTCTTTGGAATCCCCTTCATGTGCTGACAGTAATCGCTAGGGTTGTTTACGTGTGGTTAAACTCACTTGCACTCTTCCAAAAAGCACAGTCGCTTTTTGAAGTGTTTATGGATCTTAATAAACATAGTGCGCCTCATCATCTACGATTGCATCACTACTTACCATCAGGTGGGATCGCAGTCAAGCACTAGTTTATATAACTTAAAAAACAACTTTATACTTAAGTATTATTGTTTAGTTTCTCCATAATATTACAAATCAACGCATTGTATTTTCTAACAATAAGTAAATTATGTACTCGTATTTATTTCAACTTATGCATCTAAAACAATTTTACAACGGAAAATTCTTATTCCATCTTCGTTCATAATGTAAATGTATTACAACAACCCAAATAATTTTTAATCACCACAAAAATAATCATGTTTAGATTTAACATTCATAATATGTAATTTTATATTACACGAAAATAAACATAAATCTTAAAACATTACATCAAACATTGTGAAACCTTGGACCGTTTTGTAAAATAAATAATAGAAACAGATATAACAAGGTGTATGGACTGACATAAGGCATGATACGCACTGGGTGAACGGCAAGACATGTCAGTAACTCACTCTTGGCTGTCATTTTGATGACCAATAGCCCTTATAATGTAGGGCTTCAATTCGAGCGGGAGCCAGGCGTCTTACCAGTATGTGTTAAAAGGACGGGTATAATGCGAGCGAGAAAGATAGATGAACCTAAACACCCTATAATTCTTCATCTCCATGCCTTTAACAGTATTGTTCCGAAGGAATTTTGGAATAGAGGCCATACCACGATCTGTTAAGAGGCCTGCGGTAGCTATACTGGCCTGCGGTAGAGGAGATCAACTCATAACTAGTTACATAATTATAAACATAAAAATCATCAATATAAGCCTCCAAGCTCACTTAGTTGCAAGAACGTTTTTGACCTCGAAAAAATCGTTCCTACACTTAGGTGAGCTTGGAGGCTTGTATTAATGATTTTTATGTTTATAATTATGTAACTAGTTACGTTTTACAGCCGCTTAAGTATTTTTAACTTTATACAACTTATCACTGGCTTTCAAATTGCAAAAAACGTAAGAAAATTTGAATTTCGCGGGCTAAGCTGGAACATCCCCCTTAAGAGCTTGTAATAGTCCAAAGCAACTTCGCTGCACATACAAATGGAAAGAAAAGTGTTCATGGTTTCGGGATTGGTCGAAACAATTACCGTGGAATGCAAAGGGCAAATGAAGAATCAGATGATCCCCTTGTTATAGGAAATAACAAGTAGCTACAAGTGAGTGCAGATTTACCTTTAATCAATATTAATCTTTATCTTTTTATTTTATCTCGAACTAGCTGTCCCCTGCGGTTTCACCCGCATTTTTCGTTACTGCTCCGCTCCCGTGGGTCGTAGCGTCATGGTATACAGCCTATAACATTCCTCGATAAATGGGCTATCTAACACTGAAAGAATTTTTCAAATCGGACCAGTAGTTCCAGAGATTACCCCCTACATACAAACTTACAAATTTTACCTCTTTATAATATTAGTATAGATTGGCACTTCCTTAATATCATCTGGAAGGCATTTGCATATCAACATAAATCTGCTCCCAACTCATACGCTATGCTCAGCGCCCCAACCACAGGTCTACACTTAACCTTGTTCTCCACCTGTCCTCTTCATCCTCGCTGCTCTAGTGGCCCGACACTTCCATCATATTTGTTGTTATGACAGTTCAATGGTAATTGCCCGATCATCTTAAATTAATCGCTCTCAGTATTTCAAGGTCAAGGTAATTTTTCAGGGAAATGGGAGATGATGGTTTGTTCCGATTTTAGAGGAAACGTTGAGGGAATTTAATGGTTTATGTGTTTAATGGACAGAAATAAGAAAAGTTTTTAGTGGTTTCTTGTTTTTAAAAAGGAGGAATATAATCTACTCATGTTTTGAAGACGGCTGTATATTTTTTTAATAACGAAGAGACAACGACTTCCGAAATTAAAGCTATTTTGCACTATTTAGGGTTTTTTAACATTGAAGTCGGATGTGTTTTATTGTTGTAATTGTTGTTGTTGTTGTTATATCACGGAAGTGACAATTTAAATCCAAACTAATATTATAAATGCGAAAGTAACTCTGTCTGTCTGTCTGTCTGTCTTTGCTTCACGCCTAAACTACTGAACCGATTTGTGTGAAATTTGGTACAGACATAGTTTGGAACTTGAGAATGGACATAGGATAGTTTTTATTACAAAAAATAAAATAAAAAGTAAGATAAAAAATAAAATAAAAAATAAAATTTATTCCGGACATACAGCGCCATCTATTGGTCAAGAGTCGGCATCAATTCAGTACTGAAAATTCATCGGAAAAAATGTAAATAAATAGTAAAAAGGTATGAAAATATACTATAATACAACTTTTAGTTTGGGATGAACGTACGATGTCCCGTAAAAAAATAACAATCGAAGCACTTCATCGCACGATGAAAGACATTAAAAACAATCAATGTATTATGGGAAGAATGGTGGTTCTATTGGCCGGTGACTTCCGGCAGACCCTGCCGGTTATAGCAAGGGGCACACCGGCAGATGAAATCAATGCCTGTTTAAAAGCATCTGTGCTATGGACACATGTGAAAAAGGCTTCACTGTCGACGAATATGCGAGTATTACTCCATAATGATTGTCAAGCCGGGCAGTATGCTGCTGCTCTTCTGAAGATCGGCGAGGTTCGCATGCCTACCGACTCCGAGAGTATGATCACGCTGAGCAGCGAATTATGCCAATTTTTTGGATAGCACATACAATTTAAAAAATAGTGTCTATCCGGATTTACGCGCTAATATCGAAAATCGCGCTAATATCGAAATGGTTATGCGAAAGGGTGATATTGGCGCCAACAAATGAAATAGTAGGCCGGATAAATGACCAAATCGATGGTCCCTAAGTAAAGTATCGAATCAACAAAATAGCAATTTTTTATTATGACTGTTTTGAGCTCTTTTTAAAAGGATGTTTTTTTTTAATACAACTTCAAAAATTAGGAAAATTCTTAAGTTTCCCGATATTTGAAGTTGTATTAAAAAACATCCTTTAAAAAGAGCTCAAAACAGTCATAATAAAAATTGCTATTTTATTGATTCGATACTTAGGGACCATCGAAATTATGTCTGACGTAGAGGGAGATGTCATCGAGTATCTATCAGTAGAAAACGTCGTGGATGCCGAGCAAGTGACATCTTACCCAACAGAGTTTCTCAACTCCTTAGAGTTATCAGGAGTGCCTTCTCACAAGTTGAGGCTGAAAGTTGGAGTTCCTGTGATGCTTATGAGAAACCTAGATCCACCAAGGCTATGTAACGGCACACGGTTACAAGTAACCTATTTAGGACGGAATGTCATTAAAGCCGTTAATCGTTAAAGCCGTAAAAATCTGCCGGAAGTCACTATTCCACGCGAACGAAGTCGCGGGCAAAAGCTAGTTATGAAATAAACCGTGATAGCCTAAGACAGTGTTTAGAAGTTTTTGTAGTTTACAGTAAGCGGTGCGTTCATTTGATCTCAGTTAGTATTAGGTTCCGGCTTTTCTTGGCATGTTTCACTAGATGTAGGTATATCTGTGCTGAGTCGTCGAGATATCCAAGTTTTCCGTCGTCAGTCTGAACCTTGACAACTAGAGTTAGACCGTTTTCACATTATCCGATCCGATATCGGTATCGGACGCCGATCCGATATCGGGGTAAGTAAAATATATGAAATATGTACCTGTCTTTCATATTGTCCGGCCCGATATCGGATATCGGAGCACAGCATTTCATACATTTTACTTACCCCGATATCGGATTGGCGTCCGACACCGATATCGGATCGGATAATGTGAAAATGCTCTTAGTCTGTCACGCTTTTTCGGCCCGGTGCTAATGGTCAGGACTCGTGAGGTCATACTTAGGGTCTTCTCATCAAGAAAGAAAGGAAACACTAGTACACAGACACATGGTTCAGCATTATACTGAACCACAAACATGTAGTGATGTAAGAGAGTAATTTAAAGTCTTTTAAAACACGACTAGACTTATTTTTGTGTATAATCACGACTGATCAAAGTCATCCTCAATCACTAGTTTAACCTCTTGACCTGCTGGCAAAAATGTTAAAGAAATAGTATAACAATAATGTATGAAGGTACTCTAGTGAGCAAAATAACAGAAAAACCGGGTTAGATTATAACAAAAGAAAGACGTCAAACAATTCTCATTCAAACAACGGAATAAATTATATATTGTTACGAACGTGAGTAATTAAATGCCGGTTTACTAGCAGAGAACTTTATTCACCACAAAACAATGACAAATTAGTCCAATCAACAAATAACCAATCACTATAAACACTCAGAGTTCCGTTAAGTATCGCTTAGGTCGCTAGGTATCACTTCACACACTTAGGTAGTTCGCTCTGTATCGCTGACGAAATCAAACTCAACTCACTTCCAGCCGGGGGCCCGTATTTATATACGAAGTCATCGAAATTTCTCGATACCGACGTTTCAAGGACATTCTAGAACAATAGGGTCTGATCGGGAGGCCATAAATCATTATTATTATTCTCGTAAGTAGGTACTTATCTACCACCTTACATGCGAGTTTCGACTATTGCTAATACCGGAAGGTACAAATTCCCTTATCCACCCACATAACTACCTACTGAATGTTATCTAATAATAATAGCGTATGTCGGACTTTTCTGGAATTTGCCAGGCCTGAGTATGTACTCCTATTCTCGAAGCTTCGCACAGCAATGCGTTTTCATTATTTGATGCTACCCTTGGTTCCGTCGAAGATATAGCGTACTCAAGTTTCACGGCGTAACAGTGCCCCCCTCTTAGTCATGCTCGTCCCGAGCATTATTAGATCCGTGATACGGCGCCAATCTATCCACGTGGACTACCTTAGGTTTCCCTCGTAACCCTTTCTTGATGCGGTAGGTAACGTCGTTGATCCTTTTTATCACGGTGTAGGGTCCCTCCCATCGAGCTTGAAGTTTCGGCGACTTCCCTTTTCGTCGAAGTGGGTTGTGGAGCCAGACCAGTGCACCTTCCTCAAATCCCTTGGCGTTGGCATTGCGGTCGTATCTAGTTTTCATTTTAACGCTGGTGTGCAGGCTATTCTCGCGCACTCGTTTATGCACTTCATCCAATTGATCTTGGAGGTCACTTACGAAGTCCGTAACTGGCTTAGTCTTGTCAGGTGGCACGCCGGTTATGGTATCGACTGGAAGTCTCATCTCCCTGCCGAAATTCACTCTTGCTGGGGTATGGCCCGTGCTATCATGCACTGCTGATCGATAAGACATCAGAAATAGTGGAATATACCGGTCCCAATCTTTCTGATGGTCATCGACAACCTTAGCCAGGTGATTCTCCAGGGTCTGGTTAAACCTCTCCACCATTCCGTCCGACTGTGGGTGCGCAGGTGTTGTGCGTGTCTTGTAAATCCCCAGAAGAGTGCACATTTCCTGGAACAGCGCAGATTCGAAGTTGCGGCCTTGATCGGAATGGATCTCCAAAGGTGCGCCATACCGACATACTACTTCTTCGACCACCTTTTTCGCCACTGTCGTCGCTTCCTGATTGGGTATGGCGAAAACTTCAGGCCACTTTGTGAAATAGTCCTGTATCACCACTATGTATTTGTTTCCGTCATCTGTCACTGGGAAAGGTCCAGCAACGTCGATGGCAATGCGTTCCCATGGGGCTCCTACATTGTACAACTGAAGCTTGCCCCTGCTCCTAGTCTGTGGTCCTTTCACGGATGCGCATGCTGTACATTTCCGACACCATTGCTCTATGTCTTCTCTAAAATTGAGCCAGTAATACCGCTGTCTCACTTTCAGTAGAGTTTTCTTGATTCCCAGGTGTCCACCAGAAGCGCCATCGTGTATCTCCTGAAGCAGGGGGACCACTTCACGTCGTGGTACTATCACTTGTGTGGTCACCTCCTTGCCATCGTTCGATTCCCATTTCCTACAAAGCACGTAATTTTCTAGGACTAAACTGTCCCACTGTGCCCAGTAGCTCTTTGTGACAGGACTATGTGACGATACTTCATTCCACTGAGGCCTAGTTCCACTACGCTTCCAGTCCAGTATAGGTCGAATATCGTCATCTTCTTCCTGGGACTTCTTAAAGTTGCCTTCAGCTCTAATTAAGTTCACATGTTCCCGGGCTTCATTTTGCTGGCAATGTCTACAGTCCTCATTACATGGACGTCGCGACAGGGCGTCAGCATTGTTATGCCCTTTTCCACTACGATGTTCCGTCACAAAGTTGAACTCCTGCAGCTGCTCTAGCCATCTTGCAACTTGACCCTCAGGGTTTTTGAATTGTAGAAGCCATTTTAATGCAGCGTGGTCCGTCCTCAACGTAAACTGTCTCCCTATGAGGTACTTGTGGAAATGTTGCAAAGTTTTTACAACAGCCAGTAGTTCTCGTCGAGTCACGCAGTAGTTCCTTTCTGGTTTTGAAAGTGCCTTACTGAAGTAAGCGATCACGACTTGCCTATCTTCTTGCACCTGCGACAGCACTCCACCAATTCCTGTGTTGCTGGCGTCGGTATCGACGACAAATCTTCCATCTCTGCTCGGATATCCCAGTATAGGCGCTTCACATAGCCGTTGCTTCAGTTCGTTGAAAGCTGACTCACAGTTCTTGTCCCAGATAAAATCTCGTTTATCCTCAGTCAGCTGATGTAAAGGTTTTGCAATGTCCGAAAAACTCATAACAAACCGCCTGTAGTATGTGCACAACCCTAGAAATGCACGTACTTCTGTTTTGTTCTTTGGAGCCGGCCACTGTTGGACAGCCTTTATCTTCTCAGGATCGGTTCTCACTCCATCGGCGCAGATGACATGTCCTAGGTAGCTGACCTCCTTCTTGAACAGGGCACACTTCTTTGGGCTTAGTTTTAGGTTAGCCCCCCGTATCCTGGTGAATACTTTCTCCATATTTCTCAGGTGTTCCTTAAAAGTGCGGCCCATTATAATGACGTCATCCAAATATACCAGACAGACGTCACCAAGAAGGCCCACCATGACTCTATCCATGAGGCGTTCAAACGTCGCTGGAGCGTTGCACAATCCAAAAGGCATGACATTAAATTGCCACAGGCCGTTGCCAATTCCTGTACTGAACGCTGTCTTTTCCTTATCTTTCTCGCTAATTTCCACTTGCCAGTAGCCACTTTTCAAGTCAATGGTTGAAAACCACTTCATACCACTGAGCATATCCAGTGTGTCGTCTATCCTAGGCAAGGGATAACTGTCCTTCTTCGTTACATCATTCAGCCTTCTGTAGTCTACACAGAATCTGGTACTGCCGTCCTTCTTCTTCACCAGAACGACAGGAGAAGACCATGGGCTCGTAGAAGGTTCAATTATTCCGCTATCAGCCATATCCTTTACCATTTCTGCTACCTCAGTTTCTTTAGCCCAGGGTATGCGGCGCGGTCTCTGTTTAATTGGTCTAGCATCACCTGTATCTATCTCATGCTTGACGAGACCTGTTCTTCCGCAATCTTTTCCCGTTGCAAAGATATCCCGGAACCGTAGCAGAAATTCCTTGGCTTGCTGTAGTTCCGAAACTGATAAATTGCTCTTAGAATTTTCCAGAAGTTGCTGGATGTGATCAGGTTCACCTTTTATTGCGTCTTGTTTTACTGAAGATGTGTTGATTTGGCGGAGATACTTCACTTCTTCACATCTTCCAACAACACTGTTTTTCTTCAACTGGATCTCCTTTTTCCCAAGATTTACAATCCTAACCTTGGATCTTCCTTTCGTCATAACTAATGTCCTCGCGGTGATAAGTTCCGGGTGCCGGCCAATGTCTTCAACCATAACACATCTGCGTTGCCTAATTTTCTTAGGAAATTTAACTTCGACTAAGGTTTCCGTTCTTGGAGCCAATGTGGTATCCTTTAAACAATAGAGGTTGCATGTGTTAATTCCTTGCAGGAAGTCTTCTTGGTCTGGGAATTTCAATACTCCTTTATCGATATCTAAAACACATCGGTAATTCCGCAGGAAGTCGAGACCCAGTATGCAATCGTCGGTAATATTCGCAATTAACGCGGAATGGGTGTACACTTGATCACCGATTTTAAGCTCGATCTCTGTATCACCGAGGACGGAGACTGGCTGACCGGTGCACTGTGTTTCGTCCAGAACAAGCTAGCTGGACAAAATTATTTTTTACTTGATATAGGTTGCATAGCCTCTGCTTGTTAATAATATGACTGATTTCGTTGTTTAAAATACTTAGAAACTCATAAAAATGCGAAACTCCGACAATAAAATGAATTAATTAAAACTAATGGTGTTTATGGCATGATTCGTAAGAAATATCAATTAAATTAGGGGTATTTAAAGCTAATTACATTATATAACGATTACACTAATATTATAAGAATAAGTAAATAAAACTTATTTATATATTTTACAACAGTTCCGATTTGTACACAATAAACCACACTCGTAAAAATCAACCTGTTTTAAATAACTTACGACTAGAAAACGACTGTTCATTGAATTATGTATAATGAGAACAAACTCAGGAATTATTCATTCTCACTAAGTTCATCCTCAGAAAAATTCTCCACATAATAATCTTCGGTATTAATATTTATAGTATTTACATTTTTACAATATTTACGGGTGGGGTTACAAGGTCTAAGACTGCAGGAGGGAGGCTACCTGATTTTTTTCTGGGGATATCACTGAGACTGTTAAGAATAAAAAGATCATATGTGATGATCAACATATTCAGGAAATCTGTATTCGTGGCAATACGAGACCGTTTCCGGGTATTATCCCTTCGAAACCTTCTGCAATCTTCAGAAACGATTCTCAGGTTTCTCACTAAGTTCTCGAATCAGTTTTGCGACGTTGCGTTTACCTGCTTGACGAGAAGCTATTTCAGCAGCAACCAAAAGTACCTCAGAGCTTCGTAACTGAACCGAATCATCGATACCTCACCGTGTGGTTTTGGCACTTGCGTTTGCCATATCCACTGGCGGTCTTCCGGGACCATGCTGTGAATGTGAAGACGTTGATGTTTCTGCAAACTCATAAGACACCTTAAACTGTATGTCTTCACCTTCTAGCCACTTAGCATTACAAGCTAAGAACCGATTCCGTATTCGTCCAGAATTCTCCCATTTCTCCGAAAATTTCGAAGAAAAACGGGAAATAATATTTTTGATCTCCTTCACAGATGTTTCTGTTACACCACTGATATCATGATTTTGTGAAACAAACATGAAAAGCGCCTTATTTCGGTCACTTTTTGTATGTTTCCCCCATTCTTCGAAAAAATGCATTTTTGAAACTGTAAAACTGCTACCTGTAGAAAAATTAAAAACAGCTTTTCGAGCAAAAACGAGCAAAAAAAGAAAGTTTCATTATAATTTGGAAGCATGTGCCTATCAACTGAAAAAAATACAGACCGGGGATACGAGGGGATTTTTAGTTACCGTCTTTTGAATTTGAATTGTTGAATAAAAAACTTAATTTCTGGATTTGCGACGCTCTGGTTCTAATTTAGTATGAATATTATTTAATTGTAACTAAATAAATATAATGTACTCACCCTTAGTAATAGAATCCATCACTAAAATTTACCACAACTATTAAGATAACCGCAGGAGATGCAATCGTGTCAGTAGCAAAAATTCAAATAATGTTATGATTTGACCCAATTTATTTCTATACTTGCCCTCATTAACGATGTTTTGTATGACTTATGCCAAAACAATAGTTGTGGGTGTAATTACCAACTAATAACCTACTTACCACCATTAATGATTTTAAGAAATCTTAATGTTGTTTTTGTCCAGCTAGCTTGTTCTGGACGAAACACAGTGCGGTGGCTGTCTGAAGTCGGTAGGCTGGGGTTTCTGTTTGCCACAAGATGGTGCGTTTCAGCAACTCAGGTCTTATAATAGTCCGTGACGCCCCGGTGTCAACGGTGAAATTGCAAGCACGTTGATTCAGCGTTCCCTCGATGATCAAACTATTTCCGTTGTGGACTTGATTGATGGTGATGGTTGGGGCCTTCAGTTGACCAGCCAGCACCCGCCCCGCGGCCCTGGCGACATTTAGTTTTAACGACTCCTCGTTAACTTGAGTTCCGGAGTCCACACTTCCCCTCTTCCTCTTGGGGCAATCGGTACGAATGTGCCCTTTTTCTCCACATCCATAACACGTCGGAATAAAGCGGGACTTTGCCGACGAAGCCATTTCTCGGTGACGTGGTTGCACTGAAGATGAGACCACCACTTCCCGAACTCTGTGCGTACGTGAGTCTTGTCGTACGGCTTCCACTTCCAAAGCGTGGGCCATCGCACTCTTCAGAGTTTGGTGGTGTCCGAGTCGCACCGTAGCCCTGACTTCAGTATCCCGTAGACCGTCGATGAATGCTTGCACCAGATTTACTTCCACCATCTCCGGTGTCATCGACATGTATGCCCGCCGGACCAGCCGTTCAACCTCTACTCCCCACTGCTGCCCACTGCTGAAGGCTCTCGTTCGACCTCTGCGTTCTCTCGCGAAGTTGCGCGCGGAAAACATGTTCGAGGTGCTTGTCACCATAGCGAGTGTCTAGTCCCTCCATTAGACGCTCCAACGTCCTGCCGTCTGAAGGAAGGTTCTCTAGGACCAGCAGAGCGTCCCCTCGTAGGGCCAAAGTTAACGCCGCGAAAGACTGGTCATCATCCCAGCGGTTCGTCTTGACCAGTGTTTGGAATTGGTACTTAAAAGCCGTCCAGGACGACGTGCCATCAAAACGCGGCATATCAAATTTTGCGGCTGATGCTTGAACAGCAACGGGTTCGCGTGCTTCGAGCTTGACAATTCTGGTTTCGAGGCTATCAGCTCGGGCGGAAACCTCCTTGACCTCTAAGGTGAGATTTTTCACTTTCCCGCCCAACGTGACGAGGCCGTGATCGATTTTTTCGAGGATCAGGTTCTGCTTAGCCTCTTGATCCCGGCGGGCTTCCTCCTGTTCGCGGCGGGCAGCTTCCTGTTCGCGGCGGGCAGCTTCCTGTTCGCGGCGGGCAGCTTCCTGTTCGCGGCGGGCTTCTTCCTGGTTAGCCGCGATTAGATCCTGGAGCTTACGCTGGTTAGCCTCTTGTTCGCGGCGGGCAGCTTCCTGTTCGCGGCGGGCTTCTTCCTGGTTAGCCGCGATTAGATCCTGGAGCTTACGCTGGTTAGCCTCCATACTAGCTTGCATGGCGGCCAACACTGCGGCGAGGTTCATTTCCGAGGATGGCCCTGTTGGCGCCTCAGCAGCTGCCGTTGCTCCCATACCAGCCCGATCTTCCGCTTCCAGACGTTGACGTGCAGCATCCATCTCCACTTGCCTTCTTGTTCGTGGTCCCTGTTCGTCGTCCCTCTGTAGTAATGGCATCCCACTTCTGACACCAGTTGTTACGAACGTGAGTAATTAAATGCCGGTTTACTAGCAGAGAACTTTATTCACCACAAAACAATGACAAATTAGTCCAATCAACAAATAACCAATCACTATAAACACTCAGAGTTCCGTTAAGTATCGCTTAGGTCGCTAGGTATCACTTCACACACTTAGGTAGTTCGCTCTGTATCGCTGACGAAATCAAACTCAACTCACTTCCAGCCGGGGGCCCGTATTTATATACGAAGTCATCGAAATTTCTCGATACCGACGTTTCAAGGACATTCTAGAACAATAGGGTCTGATCGGGAGGCCATAAATCATTATTATTATTCTCGTAAGTAGGTACTTATCTACCACCTTACATGCGAGTTTCGACTCTATTGCTAATACCGGAAGGTACAAATTCCCTTATCCACCCACATAACTACCTACTGAATGTTATCTAATAATAATAGCGTATGTCGGACTTTTCTGGAATTTGCCAGGCCTGAGTATGTACTCCTATTCTCGAAGCTTCGCACAGCAATGCGTTTTCATTATTTGATGCTACCCTTGGTTCCGTCGAAGATATAGCGTACTCAAGTTTCACGGCGTAACAATATTTTTTTCTAAATCAACGATTGTTATATCATATTGTTTAAAAACATTGTACAACTACAGACGTCATATCCTGAACTAACATTTTCATTCAAAGAATCTTAAATACCTATGTATGGGAATTCTTAAATTAACTCACTTCTATCAGCGGTTTCGCCCATTCAAAGTAAATAAAAATGCCAAGGGAACATACAACCGGGATAAAAGTAATCATCTGTTCTATCCGTGTGCCAACTTTCACCCAAGTCCGTTCAGCCATTTGAACATAAAGGAGTAATAAACATGCATGCGTGTGTTTAGTATGCCCTTAGTAAAAAAATCCTTTCGGTATTTCATCCGAACCTGGTACCTACAACTCGTAAGTCGGAGTCGTCACCACTAGGCTACCACTGCTCCAATGTAAGTAGATATATATGTTGGAGTATAACAAATCTATCTTACTTCAACACTTTGGTACTTCTCTTTCTAACCAATAAATATTATATGGTCTGAGGCCCTTGTCACCACTTGACTGAAATCCCTGGTATGGTTACAGACTTACAGTCACTGTATTCCAATAGCCTAGCTTGGGCACACACGTCTCACGTGATATTACTGAAACACACCTTCCAGTACACATAATTATAAAGAAAAAGATAATAAACAGTTATTATTGAAATCCTTAAAACGATGCTTTTCTTTGGCGTCCACCTTAGCTCTAACAATGTAAAAGTTAATTGCTCAATTGAGAACAAATACTTCATTGTGTTTTCACACATCAACAACTTACTTTCAAGAAAAGCAATAAATAACTTTAGCATGTCTTTGTTTTATCCCTGAAATAACTCTAAACGTGAATCGCCACAGTTTTGTTGGCCGGCTCGTTTCCTGTGCGGTCTTATTCCCTTTATGTTGCAACCCGAAGCCCTAAAGGGATTAATTAAAGACAGATCAGAAATAAATGGCTGACTCACTGTCTTCACTTAGCTGCTGAACTTGACAAAGGGATTGTGGAAAGGGCTTTATACGTAGTAGAGTATGTGTAGATAATAACATCCGCACAGGTCGATCTCCAAGGTTAAGCAACGCTTGCCAAGGTTGGTCTGTGGATGGGTGACCATCTTAACATAACGAGTTTCCTCTGTGCCTCGGAAAGCACGTTAAGCCATAGGTCCCGGCTGTCATTTGTAGATCTTTGGCAGTCGTTACGGATAGTCAGAAGCCAGTAAATCTGACTGCTGTCTTGCCATGAAGTACATACCGTGTTACCCCAGTCAAAGGGTTGTGGAGGTCTGGTAGGCAGCCGCTCCTCGTAAAATACTGGTATTTAGCTAAATCCGGCTTGACTGGAAGCCGACCCCAATATAGTTGGGAAAAGGCTAGGCAGATGATGATAAGTATGCGACACACGGATGCAATCCAGAGTCACAACAAGTAGGGCTTGCGGATGGCCAGTCATGCGTAGCTCGCCGTTCAGCCGTTCCAGACCGAACCAGGCATTAGGGCAAAGGAGGAATAGGAGTGGGTTTTAATCAGTAGAAGTCGGACACACCATGCAGCATGCTAAAGCATGGGCCTCACTCTGTTAGGACACTGCTGGATTGTGTTGAATTCCAGCTATTCAACAGAGGTGACTACTTGTTTCAATCTGTGTAGACGATAGCATGACACATTCGTTATGTGTACGGCTAAAGAACGGAGTTCCCTTTTGAGGAGACTGTGTTTCCTGATAGCTGTAGCCTAGGGGTCTTTAAGTCATGAGTGAATAGATTACTTCTGGCTTGCGGGCTCCATCGTTTGCTATTGTGTGCATCGTTTACCATCAGGTAAGGTAGTGGTCGAAACTCGAGCCTATCGATTTGACGGTTTTCCTAATCTCAACTTCTGACTGATTTGCGAATATGTTCGACAACACAATTCATGGATGTAAACTCAGCTCCAAGGTGACCGGTGAATGCTGGATGCCATGCGTGTGGCCTATGCTTTATTGTAGTGTTTGTATTTATATTTGTTTTGTGTGCATCATTGGTGGAAGTGTACAGTAGCGTGCGATCCTTTGACGGAAGCACACGTGTAACTCTAGTGCTGATGACGTATTCGGTTGCACTTTTTATGAAAAGTTTTTTTGAGATGAGTATGGCTTTCGTTTCATCAGACAGACACACAGGTTTTCCAGCAGCTCATATTTTTATACGTCAGTAAAAAAAAAAGGCCTTGGTTTATCTGAATTCCACTACGTGTTCACGTTCACAATATTCAAGTGGAGGAAGCCGCTGATATGAGATAGTACTATACAATTGTAGTGAGTATACGTCAGTTTGTCCGTAGTTGATATAAATAACTTGTGTTGTTCATAACTCGTATATCAGTCGATAAGAACGTTTTATATGATTAGTTCCCGCTTCCCTGAACTTGCCGGAATGCTGCCAACTGCTGGACAAAATGACTATTTAAATTAAAAATGATTTAGAATGTGAATATCCAATCAGAGTGTATTTAGGTTTTCCAGATGTAGGTTTAAGCCATTTATGCCCGTTTTCACCAACAGCCCCTAAAATTTAAGTGTCTCTTAAGCCAATATAATCACGGTTTTAGCAAGTTATTAATAAGTTATTATTCTGAATTAAAGTATGACATCTTTAAAAGTGTTCGATTTCATACTTTGATTCAGAATAATAACTTTATAATATGCAAAAACCGTGATTATATTGGCGTAAGAGACACTTAAATTTTAGGGGCTGTTGGTGAAAACGGGCATTAGGCTTTTAATTTAGTTGTTTCTGATGTAGTTTTGGAGAATATTATATTCGTAATATAATAAGCATTTAATTAGTCCTATATATTAATTAGAATAATGATTTTATCACTTTTTCTTATTCAAGAAATAAATAAAAAAAAAACCTTTTGGCTTTTGAAGGTAGGAGAACTTCTCTCGCTCTAGGGTGGAGCGGGAAGGCATGTAGGACTTTTGCTGACTAAAACCCACTCTTATGGTGTTCCGTTAATTTAACCCTGGGATTCCCTTTCGGACGACCTATTCGCCTGGACACTAACCTAAAAAGTAATGAATGGAGAACCCCTAATCTAACCAACAAAAAACTTGGCCAATTTCAATCTTTGCACCTCCCACTAATCTTTTCTGCATCACCCAAAGGTTGACTGGTAGAAAATGCCTAAGGCATTAAGTCCGCCTTTGTACCTTTTTGTGCATAAAGTATAAATAAATAAATAAATTTCCTAGAAAATCATCTCATCAAAAGAAACTATTCAGTAAATAATACAGGTTCTCAACGTGGAAGGTGATATAAAGATAAACCTTGGGAATGATGGCGAGGTCCCTCAGTATATGTCCCAGGTGATGTGCGACCCATGCATGAGTCATATGAACGGGTCTCGTCTGCCGCGCGCCGATCGCATTCATAATTTAAAGTAATTTGCGTCATTCGCTGTGTTGGAAATACGCTTTTTTTTGTCAATATTTTTTTATTTTAAAAGTGTTTTTTTTTAGGAAAGTTGTATTCATTATGTCGTTTTATTTACGAGAGTATATCGTAATTATTATAATAATTGTGATTAGATGATACTGGTTTTTTTTTAAATGGAAAATCATGCAATGACTTTTCCCGACCTAGAGTAAAGTGGGATCCTCCCTCTGTGTCAGATTTTTACTGTCTAAAATCCACACTGTTTTCGCTACTAAATTTACCTACTATTAATTATTGAGTGATATCTCAGTATTATAGATAATCTTTTAAACCGACTTCATAAAAAATACTATTTTTCCTCAAAATTCCGTTATTTATGAATTGATTTGAATAGTTATAATTTTTTTACTTGATAAGACATACTTCCTGCTTGTTCTTATTTTTGTCAAAAATATTTATGATGCTGTCCATTAGGAATTGAGGGAACTTCTCAAATATTGTAGGCCGACTAAGCAAATTATGAATAAATGATACTAAAAAACTGCTGAATATGAATGTTTTTTAAAATTTTCCTTGAAGTTCAATGATGGTTCTTACGGAGAGAAAAATAAAAAAAATAAAAGTTAGGTAAAGTAGGGTAGTGTAGGGTAGTGTAGGGTAGTGTAGGGTAGTGTAGGGTAGTGTAGGGTAGTGTAGGGTAGTGTAGGGTAGTGTAGGGTAGTGTAGGGTAGTGTAGGGTAGTGTAGGGTAGTGTAGGGTAGTGTAGGGTAGTGTAGGGTAGTGTAGGGTAGTGTAGGGTAGTGTAGGGTAGTGTAGGGTAGTGTAGGGTAGTGTAGGGTAGTGTAGGGTAGTGTAGGGTAGTGTAGGGTAGTGTAGGGTAGTGTAGGGTAGTGTAGGGTAGTGTAGGGTAGTGTAGGGTAGTGTAGGGTAGTGTAGGGTAGTGTAGGGTAGTGTAGGGTAGTGTAGGGTAGTGTAGGGTAGTGTAGGGTAGTGTAGGGTACTGTAGGGTAGTGTAGGGTAGTGTAGGGTAGTGTAGGGTAGTGTAGGGTAGTGTAGGGTAGTGTAGGATAGTGTAGGGTAGTGTAGGGTAGTGTAGGGTAGTGTAGGGTAGTGTAGGGTAGTGTAGGGTAGTGTTGGGTTGTGTAGGGTAGTGTAGGGTAGTGTAGGGTAGTGTAGGGTAGGGTAGGTAGGGTAGTGTAGGGTAGGTAGGGTAGGGTAGCGTAGGATATGTAGGGTAGTCATTTGACGGGAGCGAAGCCGCGGGTAAAAGCTAGTGATGAAATAAAATATCATAATTAATTTTAAAATCGTGAGGAAACCGGCTTGTCCTAGAACCATAAATTCACCAATACATAATACATAACACATAACATACATCAATCCGCAATGGGCCTGCGCGGTGAATTTTGGCCCATTCCCTGTCCAAGAGAGGAGGCTTGAGTCCCAGCAGTGGGAACATTATAAGGCCGATAGTAATTTCACAAACAGAATCGACCCATCATCTACCTACAGGTAGCCAGAAATCAGAATATTTTCATTTCAGCAATGCCAAGAAATTACCTCAATCTATGTGGAAATATTTCCCAAGGTGTGATCTCATAGCTTGCCTAACGAAAACTGACAGATGACAGGTTATATGGTAACTGACATCTGACGTCACTTGTCATGATAAACGTCAACATACGTCATCGTACGTGTTTGTAATGAGATATGAAATTGAGAGCGTTGATGATAGTTTTTCTTGAGTTAGCTGCCAACTTATGATTTGTATGTGAGGGGGCCCTTTCATGATGTCTTGACATGACTCGTATAATATGGTCTACCTGTGCGCCAAATTTCAGTACCTACTTAGTGAGTTTTCACAGAAGTGAATTTTTGTTTATTCCAAACCTTAGTGTCGAGTAATAGTTAAGATTACATTATAAACCAATAATACTTATATTTTTCTTATACTTATATGTAAAATTTGTTTTAGTAAATTGACTTTTCCACATAGTGGACCGATTATTAGTGGTGAATATAGACATACCCATTTCATCATCATCATCATCTGCCTAGCCTTTTCCCAACTATATTGGGGTCGGCTTCCAGTCAAGCCGGATTTAGCTGAATACCGACCTCCACAACCCATTAACTGGGGTAACACGGTACTTCATGGCAAGACTGGAGTCAGATTTACTGGCTTCTGACTATCCGTAACGACTGCCAAAGATCTCCAAATGACAGCCGGGACCAACGGCTTAACGTGCTTTCCGAGGCACGGAGGAAACTCGTTATGTTAAGATGGTCACCCATCCACAGACCAACCAAGGCAAGCGTTGCTTAACCTTGAAGATCGACCCGTGCGGCTGTTATTATCTAGCCACGAGCTCCTCAATAGACATACCCATTTCATTCGAGCTAATTAGGGCTGTCACAGAATATGATCCGCCGTGACCAGTTCAAAGTGCGCTATTTACAGCTTGCCGAGATAAAAGGGGAGAAATCGGCGTCTACACGCTATACACGCCAATTAGATTACGAATATTATGTGTTTTTGTATTTAAATTGACTGCTTGGCGCCATTTTAAAAGAATATACCGCGTTATGCGTAGTAAAAGATAATGTTTACAATATATAAGGGTGTGTAAGAGGAAGCATTTAATTCCGCTTAAACACTTTTGTAATAAGTTGCTAAGTCAGTAACAAAACTTAGTGAGGAAAAGTGGAAAGCTCGCAACAAACGTGTTCTTCTTAAAAAGGTATACGTATTTTAAAATTAAAAAGACTACGTTGAAGACAAGCTTCATTGTAAGTTCGTCTTCAACGTAGTCTTCAGCCATTAATTCTTGTGGTCCTAGTGGCCTTGCCGACCCTTTACGGTACTACTAACAACTCTGAGACGCGCGTGAAACACTACGCGCCGCCGCCGCGCCGTTGATGACACAAGATCGGTTCTAACAAGATTACAAAATTACCGAAATGACCCATCAGTATTACCTCAATAGTTTCTATCTCAACACTGTCCCTCATTAACGCCACTATGCTAACCTGATCACCGCTGACATGTATACGAGCAACGTTTTATATCATTACATACATTTATACCAGTGTAATACCTAGCAAGCGTGTGAGAAAAAATATTTTCGGTCATCACACCTTACCGTGCCAAATATTTCTGGCAAACGGTAGAATGATGCTGTACCTACGATCATTTCTTTTGGTTAATGTGCTTATTAGCTCGTGGAGTGTTACAGGGTTAAAACTGTGATTTATAAGGCAATGTTTCATTGGACTGTTTAGTTTAGTATGTGATTCTTGAACTGTGTAAATGTCGCAGTTAGATCGTATAGGCGCGACGAAATGAAACAAAACGTCTCTATAATGTAATACGGCTACCTCACGTTCAGCGAGATTTTAACACGGTTGAAATAAAGTACACTGCATTCTTCAATTTATTAAATACTAGCTTTTGCCCGCGGCTTTGCCCGCGTGAAAGTCGGGAACTATATAAGTACTTTTTTTTACATAAAATATACCCTAGCACTCTGGAAGAAAGCAGCTTTCTATCAATATATACATTTATGTAATCGAATCAGGATCTTCAGAGATTATCCCATACAAACAAAAAAACAAACTTTATCTCTTTATTATATTAGTTTAGATAAGACGTAAATCATATTTTAATTAACCTGCTAAATGCAAAAATCTTAAGAAAATCAGAATTTCGCGACCGACTCTAGAGTCTCACCAGAAAAATATACACTTTTTGCTTAGGCCCAATAAGTGCTTAAGGTACGTGTGTCTGTAGAATTTAATATTTTAACTACCATTATGAGCTGCTTATCCGAGGTACATTTTCTTTCGTACAACCGGTTTTACGTGATTAACGTATGTTTTTGTAAAACTAATCCAGAAAAGACCCATGAAAATTTGCTACTTGGCATAAACTACTAAATAAAGGAAAAAATATATACCTTGCAAAAATCGAGATTCTAAATTTTACAAAAATCTTTTCAGGTTAAACTTGAAAAGACACGCATTTCCTGAATCAAATTTTCTAAAAGTCTTTTTCGCATTGCCTCTATCAAACAATGAGACGGATTCTAGATTGCACTGAAAAAAACAAGCTTTTAAACCATGCTCACGTTGACAACAGATGACTTAGGAAATGCCATCCTAAAACAGCACTACCGACACCAAAATTAAACCTATTAACACCTGTTTACACACCTCGAGTAGGCGTGCATCACATGGTGTGACGATCACACACACACAAGCTGGTGCATCATCACATGCGCCAAGATGGAAGGCGCCTGTGTCGGGAGCTGCCAACATTATTATTTAATAATCAATAACAGATGAGCGCCTGTTACGGCGAGATATTGCACTATTTATAGTTATTATGCGTAGTAGTGTAATAGTAAGGTGCAATTTGCGTTGGTTGAAAATAGTTCGATTTGTTTTAATTTTAGAGTTAGGTACTTACCCCAACCGGCAAAAACGAAATCACTTTGTTGTCAGGATGTCAAGACTTAGCTCGTAAGTGCCTGGATTTATTTGGAAATTAATATCAAATTCATCTGCTACCACCTAGATCATAACGTAGACCTTAATCATACGCACGTTTGCAATATATTCGTTAGGCGTAATTTGTGACGCATATCAAAAACAATGGTCTAGCCTTAGCACCTACATTTCATGAGTCATTGTATTGTGTCAATGTATCGTCTACTTTATTTTTATTCTAGCCGATTCATACCTTTACTATAAACCAACGCACAGACGTAGGCAAATGTGTCACCCAACTAACTACTCGGCGTGATATTTTAATTCTGACTGTTAAATATTAAAATTAAAATCTAGTTTCACATTGTTTGCTATCCAACTCCTCCGAAACGGCTTGACTGATTTTTATTAAACCGTGTATATTTGATAAGTCAAATAAACTTAAATTAATATCAAATAGCTACCCCTTAGAGCAGTGAAAAAATAAAACTTCTGAGTCAACGCAATCTACACATAAGGCCGTTTATATTCCATTTACAGTGGGTGGCCAAATTATTAGGGATAGTACCTGAATTTCATACATTAGTATCAAATTTGATTGCATTTTGCAGGCAAATGGTTGGTTGTAGGTCCGGCTGATATTTTTTATTTAAAGACATTATTGATTGAGTTTATAAAAATATAAAATTTGAAATCAAATTCTTTTATATATTATTGAAAAAAAAAGATACGTTATACGATGATTTTGAAAAAAATCAACAAAGTTATAAATCTCACTTTTTAAGCTAACCAACGGATTTATTTAAGATTTTTTTATTTGATATTATTACTGGCATCAGTATTATTATTTTTGAGATAAAGCAACATTGTGAGATCGCGCCATTATTTTTTAAGTGATATTTTTTAACTTTGTTGACTTTTTTCAACATTTGGTGAATATTTGGATCCTCTTGCCGGTGAAAATAATAACACCAGCTGATTGTAGCCCTCATTAAAGAGTGGCCATTATACCAGAAACCTGCTACAGAAAGCCAGAACTTGCATAGAGAGCATACCACGATAAATGGATGCTGTCACAAAATACTAGCAATATTCATCCATCTTATTACGTATCTTTTCTTTTCAAAAATATATAAATAATTTTGACTTCAAATTTGATTTTTTATTATCTCAATCAATGAAGTCTATAAATAAAAAATATTAGCCGAACCTACAACCAACCATTTACCTGCAAAATGCAATTAAAGTTGATAATAATATAAGAAATCTAGGTGCTGTCCCTAATAATATGGCCACCCATGGTAATCGCATTTATATTTTTTTAGTTAGGAAAGTCGATAGTATACTTCCGGTTGACCTAGAATCCTGAAAGTTGGCAAGATTGCAGTCAAGTACTATGTAGTTTACATTATTTAAAAAAATGCAAGGTGCTCATAACACAAGTACTCGTAAAGGAATAAGTCAGAAAACTGACGTCACAAGAAAAAGAAAGTCTTCGAAAGTAATTTCGGGTATTGAAAAACATTATCTTGTACGAAACTCTCGGTACGGTACGCGAGTCCCCACCACCACTTGACTTGATTTTTCATCTCATACATGCTTTTAATTAGTGATGCTTGTATTATTCTCGTGTCTCAGTAAATAAATGACAATCTTATCTAACCCACAGGATCAAAAACGCACCAGCCAGAAAACCAGTAGATTTTAGTCGGTAAAAATCAGACACCATCTTTCGCTCTACCGACAGCGGGAGAGATTTTTTTTAATGGTTATAAACTAGTGCTTGACTGCGATCCCACCTGATGGTAAGCAGTGATGCAATCGTCGATGGTGAGGCGCACTAGTTTATTAAGAGCCTATTCCCTCTAGCCGTGAAGACACCCAAATTATAATAGGACGGAAAAACCGCAGCAAGCAGATTATTTAATGATTTCCCATTAAGAAAAAAAAGTATCTCAACCACGGAGAAAAAAAATACACAACTCAATAAAATTACATTTTCCTCTCAATCCAAACTGACTCACTCATTAATCTATATAAAAAAATATCTTAGCCACGGTTTAGACACTATTGAAGTAACAAAAATTCTCAAGCTCGCCATATGGAACAGTTCACGAATAAATGGTTTATAGAGACTTAAATATACGCGCGATGAGCATAAGGCGTGGGTCGCATCGTCAGCGGTAGACGAAGCGAGGGCGCTTTGCTACGTCATCAATGCTTTAGGGAAAAAATTAAGTGTCATACGATTGGAATTTTAATAGCGTGTTGAGTGTTAAATGAGTCATAAAGATTTGTAAATATTTTGGTGTGAGCTTTACTGTTAATTGGGTGTTGTCATTGTTAAGAAATAGATAGAGAATCATGATAATAGTTCTAACAGTTAACTCCTACTTACCTCTGTTGAAAAGGGAGAATACTTTGACCAGTCAGGTGTTGTGTTTGCTTTAGGCTACTGCCCTGATAATTGATTTGGACTGTTGTGTATGTTTGTAACAGAAATCACTAGTCCAACAAACAGAAAATAATGCTTTTTCAATTAGAAACTCTGTTTTAGTCCTTACGCAGTTCTTTTTATCTTCCGTATTCTTACATATTATTTTAAAGAGTCAAGTTGACCGCGTCTGTCTGTCTGTTCGCGATAAAGTCAAAACTATTGAACGAATTTTCATTCGGTTTTCAGTACTAGACAGAGATTTACGAGAAGGGTTCATAAATATAAATGCTTATTGCAATAGAGTGCAACCGTGAATTTAGGTTATTTATAACACACGTGCTAATCTGACGTGGTTCGCTTAACAAATATATATATAAAATATCTATTTTCACCTGTCGCTTTTCCGCTAGCAAGCTAACCGAACCTTACGATGCGTCTGAGTCGAATTAGATCCGTGAAGTCGAAATGATAACTAAATATACATACCTCAGCGTATCCACTTATACGCTATGCGCCGCGGAAGTTTATATATTCGCGCAGTCTCGTGTGTTTTCTTTATTCCGTCTTTTAAGATACTGCGTATATTTCTCTATTAAGGCTGCGCTAGTCGGTAATTCTTCCATACTAACTTAACTTGCGGATTACTCCACTGTTCGATGGTATACGTTCAAAATAAAAAATGATCTACATTTATCTCATTATTATCTAGCTCTGTATGGAAACAAAAAAGTAAAAAAAACTAATAATTCAAAGTTATGAGCGTCTAAACTTCCTCATTTCAACACTAATTTTAACGTATCTTTGGGGGGAAATAAATAACTTATGAAGAAGGAAAATTGCAAAATAGTTACCACTCAACCCTAGATAATTTGTTCAATAATGTAAATAATTTTATTTTAAACAGATACATTCAATAGTTTTTTCATAATATCCAAATTACTAAAGGTCTGTTTGTAAAATTTTGCGCACTCGTTTCTGTTCTAATTCATCGTGCATCTCGCTACACTTTTACGTTGCCGGTCCGAGGGGTCGCGGGGGGAGGCGCACACACTCGCGCACTTTGCTCATACACACTAGCCCGGCACGCACCCCGCAAGCTACCTACCTCTGTTATCGTATTTGATTATTCTAACAACTCTTGGCTTAAACTTTGATTATTTTTATTTTTATTGATTGTTGGTGTTGTTTATTTTGATATCTCAATTTTTACCGGCTTTGGACTTTGGACTTCGATATGCTAGTGATTAACGTTTTTTTCTTTTCTGGTAGGAGAATCATCAGAATGACTTCTCCCGCTCTTGGGCGGAGCGGGAGGGCGTGTCAGACTCTTACTGACAAAACCCCTACCCCGTGCCTTCGTTGCCTATGATCTAGGGGGGACTCGGTGTCAACCTTTCGGAATACCCATGTTCCCCAGAGGCTTCGGCCCTGCCGGGCCCCTACAGTTTGCTGACATCTCCTTGAGGCGTGCGTGGAACAGTATGCGCTATTGACGACTGGGCTCGGTCCAGATTATTTCCAGACTGCCGGACGGCGAGCTACCCAGTGCTCGCCATCCGCGAACCCGCGCCTACGGTGGTCGGAAATTGGGATCGGGATCTCGGCAGCGGCGGCGTGAGGACCGTTCCCTCACGCGCTCGCGGTCAGCAGCCTCCTTCACGAGCATTACTGCTTCGCAGAAGGAGGCGACCGCATGCCACCCCTCCTCGCTCCGGACCATGGCCTGAACCAGGGCCCGACGCGAGAGGTCGCCGCCGCCGATAGCCTCCACAAGGACACGGCGGTGCTCCACCCAAGTGGGGCACACCTCTACCGTGTGCTCCACCGTGTCCTCCGGGCGGTCCACACAGTGGCGACACCCGGGCATCCTCTCCTGCTTGATCCGATGCAGGAACCTCCCGAACTTACCGTGTCCGGTGAGGACCTACGTCATACGGAACGAGAGGACGCCGTGACCTCTTTCCAACCACTCCTCAAAGAGGGGACTTACCACCTCAATGACGGCGTGCCCAGTAGTGATTTACGTGACGTTTGAATTTTATTTATTGGTTGTTGTTTATTTTGATATTATCTCAATTTTTACTGACCCGGCTTTTCAATATGCCTGACGCTTTGTTATCAGCTTATTGTGTGTTTGTTGTGTTCCGTGCCTGATAGGTAGGTAACCTACAGGACTTCATTACTACGTCTCCTCTGTCCGTCTGTCTATCTGCGGGTTGTATAATAATATTATGATTGTCATAGAATGTGTATTACAGATGCCACTATCAGCATTATCACTACCAAAATACGAGGAATGCGCAAGTACCTACGACTCGCAATTCGGTCTGTTATTTTTATACTTATTATCGTTGTCATTGTTATACATATTTCCAAATACCTAATTCCATTTATAGTGCACTAAGCACTTTTTTTAAAATGATTATAAACACAATATTTTTAATCAATAAAATAAACTCCAGCCGCGTAAGTACCCTATAACTCGCGTTCCGACTGCTGACCGTTTTGTAATGACGCGACGATAAACAATAGTTGTTTTGCTATGGCATTATAGTTTTTTTATATTTGAGTAGGTAGTAAATACTTAATTTTTGTTTTGATTAGATTTTTTAACGAACTTTATAACCGATCGATAAAAATGACAAGAAAACACTTTTTTGTGTTGTTAATTATTTTTTCAAGTGAATATAATAACAACATATTTTGTAAATATTTCAAGCGTCTAACTATTGTCGCATTTTTGATTGATGGATAGCGGCAACAGAAATAGGTACCTACATCATCTGTGAAAATTTCAACTGTGGTACTAATAACACGGTTCATGAGATACTGACTTGTGACAGACGGACAGACGAAGCCACAGACGGTCACTGAAGTCTTACTTAGTAATAATTAGGTATACTCCGTTGGTTTAGGTAGTTAACTAAAGGTAAACAGTCTTGGTATGTCTTTTTATATTAAAAAGGTCGTATATAATATACACAAAGTTTATTTAAATTTAGTTTATTAGCTAACATCGATTTAGGTAAATACCTATGTGCAAAGATTTTTACATACAATTTTTAGACAACTTTTACATAAAAAGACATACCAAGATTGTTTACCTTTAGTTAACTACCTAAACCGACGGAGTATAGATACGCGATAACGTCGCCGCCGAGCCGCAATCACGCGCCGCCGCCGCGCCTATACAATGGCCACAGAATATCAAAGGCGCCGCTGCCGTCGTTCTTCAATGAAATCGCGCGTGTGCGCGTCAGGCGACGGTTCGAGTATGTGTGTGTAAGCGCTCTAGCTTCTTACTGCTCATCACAGCGTCTATCTCTTTCGCACGTGATGTTGGATGAAATAGCATGCATTTTAACCCCGCCCGCCAAAGAGTTCGTGCCGCTGACTAGCGCATCCTTAATTTGTAAGATGAAAAAGTGCGAAACCTTGTCTTCCTGTCTATTATTTATTATTATTAATAACAAGATTCTGAGGAGCTCGTTGCTAGATAATAACAGCCGAACGGGTCAATCTACAAGGTTAAGCAACGCTTGCCAAGGTTGGTCTGTGGATGGGTGACCATCTTAACATCCGTGCCTCAGAAAGCATGTTAAGCCGTAGGTCCCGGCTGTCATTTGTAGATCTTTGGCAGTCGTTACGGATAGTCAGAAGCTAGTAAATCTGACTCCAGTCTTGCCATGAAGTACCGTGTTACCCCAGTTAATGGGTTGTGGAGGTCTGGTAGGCAGCTGCTCCTCGTAAAATACTGGTATTTAGCTAAATCCGGCTTGACTGGAAGCCGACCTCAATATAGTTAGGAAAAAGGTTAGGCAGATGTTGATTAATATCACGATTTTCTCGTGGTTTTGCTTATAGTCTGTATCTATATCCGTGTCTTTTGATACTCGCCAACTCGCAACGTGTAAACTGCTGTAAACAACCAGGTATTAGTTAGTAAATATGTGTTAATGTGTTTAAAAACATTTGTGCAAATGTGTGGTAATAAGATCTTATATTGTTTGGTCTGTGAATGGGTGACCATCTTAACATATCGAGTTTCCTCCGTGCCTCGGAAAGCACGTTAAGCGGTAGGTCCCGGCTGTCATTTGTAGATCTTTGGCAGTCGTTACGGATAGTCAGAAGCCAGTAAATCTGAATCTAGTCTTGCCATGAAGTACCGTGTTTCCCCAGTTAATGGGTTGTGGAGGTCTGGTAGGCAGCCGCTCCTCGTAAAATACTGGTAATCAGCTAAATCCGGCTTGACTGGAAGCCGACCCCAATATAGTTGGAAAAAGGCTAGGCAGATGATGAAAGAGCTTGTAATACTCGTAGCAATATTACATATATTTTACTTTCGGTTACACAGACGATTATTATTTTATTTGAAAAGTGAAGAAGAAGAATGTTTTTGCATGTTTATTTTGTGTTGTTTCTGTTTATATAGGTTTTATTTTGGTAGGCGTTGTTTGAACTCTCGCGTGCTAAAGTGTATAGTTTAGAAGCTATTGGTTGCAATCATGAGGTGTTACAGGAAACATAAAATAGATTTGAGTTGGAGTAAGAAGTTTTTTTTGTGTGTATGTGATAATACCTATAATTTAGAGTTTTTAGAAGATGTTGAGAATTTGAAGTCTTGATGATTCGATGATGGATTTATATCAATTTTTTTTATAGATATGCCTCAATTGTTCTCAGAATAGTTAGACTATTTGTAGTAACGAGGCGACCCTCACTATTATGGTAATTTTTATCTGTGGTCCGCACTTTTTGTAATAGCTACAACATTTTTTTTATCGATTACCGCCCGTTTTCAATAAGGTACCTATCTAAAGTTGTAGCTACTAAAGATAAACAAATCTATCCTTTGGCCCATACTTGCTTTCCTTATAACCTACCGACGGTTAGCATTTCCTACCAAAAGTTGTGACATTGACAACTATAATCTACTGTTTATCGGAGATAGCTATTTATTTATGAACTGCGGTAGGTTATTGAAAACGGGCGATAATCTCATGCCTGACTGGGCATTTGTCTCTTCTCTATGAGAGCCCCCCACTCTTCCTTCTCCTTAACCTATCAATACCCGCGAAACGAGACACAATAGTAAAACAATTACTGCACGATCCAATGAGACCGGTCGGGGTTTCGTGAATTAAGGCTTCGTATTGTAACGGCAGGACCACACGCTAGAACTAGGAACGTTTTCCGTTATTTTTAATTCGCTAGGATAATAATGTTCTGTGAATAATCCTGTTTTATTTTCGTCAAGCAAGGATTTTGCGCATTCGCTCTCATAGGTACCTCCTATAAAATCTCGGAATCATAAAAATTACAATTAAATCACGTGATCACATACACAAGGCACCCAGACCTAGAACATTATTCTGAAGACCATACTAACATTTGTTTCGTCCGGGAATCGAACTTGCAACACACAGCACAGCACCCAATCACTCACCCACTGCGCCAACCGCCAAAATCACAGTAGTATCACAACAACAATAAGGTATGTTAAGTGGCACTCAATATATCTATCACTGCCTCGTCAGTTGTCAGTCAGACCTTGGTGACGTCAGCAGACGTCACAGGTGTCACAACAGTGCATAACGTAACGCGCTTCACTATTGATTGACTAGCTGATTGATGACTGACTGACTGACTGAGGTCGCGAGGTGTTGTGCGGTGAGTCTGTGAGCAAGATTTAACAAATGTCTTTTTCTTTTCGAAGAGAAAAGAACTATATTTTCTCTGAAAATATATATTTGGGTAGGGCGCATTGTTGACAAAACCCGGAAGCACAAGGGTTAAGGAAGGAAAGGAAGACGAATCCTTCGGAAAGCCTCCTACAAGGTGGACCGATAACCTGGTGAGGGTACCTCGTAAAACGCACAGGACCGGTCGTTGTGACGACACTTATGTCCAAGAGTGGTTGTCTTTTGGATGAAATGATAATGAAAACGAAAGTATTTGGACTCAGGAAGTGGCCACATTTGCTGCGGTGTCAGTAGCATTTTTTAGGGTTGTCCTAAATGCAAATACACTTTGGGCACATTCTAGAAAGTGGGCAATCGTCTGGTTAGGAGCCCCGGTCTGGCACAGGGTGCCGGAGGGATTTATAATCTCCCATTTTGCCTACTTGGCTGTGCAGTTTGTTGATCGCTTTCCTTAGAGGCCACTGCAGATCGCGTCCGAATGGCAGATGTTGGTGTTAAACTAATTCCGGCGGTGGTGAGTGGTGTTCCTCCCACAACTTATATCTCTAAAAATAACCGTTTTCGTGCTTTTGAAAGAATAATATAATTTTGAAAATTATATCTTTGGAAGAAATATAAAACACTTTTTTTGTTTCTTTCTACATTTACACACTTACTTTTTTATATAAATGCCTGAAATACTCCTATCTCTGTAGGTACATGTGATATTTAAAAAAAGCAATCTAGTAAGAGTTGGACTTATACGCTAAGAGTCCGTGCAACTTAAATACATAGTTCGATTTCCGAATCGAATCATCAAAATTTTTGCGATTAGCAAAAAGAGTAAAAAAACTGACCAACAAACAGCAAGAAAATATAATTAATTCGTTAGGTTACCCAAGCGAATAAAATTAATCATTTTTATTTTACTATTTGCTTATACTTGCAGTCTAAACCCCCAACCTGACGTCACCTAACGTCACAATCGACCGCGTCATGAAACGGCCTCCGCCCAACATCAGTAATAGTCCTCAATTAATCCACTCAGCTAGTTAACAGCGGCACCTGGCCGGGAGACGAGCCAACTCACTACTGATCTAAAACGGACTCGTTTTGGATCAGTAGTGAGGATGTTGGCGTGGTCAGCTCATTCTCAGGGCGTGGAGTACATAATGCGGAGGTTGGCGGTCGTGGGTAAAGTGGGGGAGTGTGTGAGCCTGGCAAAAAAACACCTTTCTTTATATTTTTCCCAGGGTTTAAAAAAAATAAATTGAACTTTATTTTGGTATGTTTGATTTTTGGATAAAGAACGAGCTAGCTTTGAAAAAAGACCTACAATCGTATCCCATGGCCCAAGAATTTTAATCCCAAACGGCCCAACCGCCCAAAACGCCGGTTCGGTTCGTCGTTTATACCGCGTACATCGAAGGACTGGAACAATTTGCCTGTTGCGGTCTTCCCGTCTGATTATAATTTGGGTGTCTTCAAGGCTAGAGTGAATAGGCTCTTATTAAACTAGTGCGCCTCACCATCTAAGACTGCATCACTGCTTGCTATCAGGTAGGATCGCGGTCAAGCACTAGTTTGCCAAACTAGTTTCCCTGGATTTTCTACAACCGCAAGGGCAGCGCCGGCACTGCCTGTACTTCTTATTCCATTAAAAAAAAAAAAAAAAAAAAAATGTTTTTATTTTACATAGGCCTACATGGGCACTTATAAAAAGTCGAAGCTAGTGCACGGTTCCAAATTGGTCGTTTCCTATGGAGAAGAACCGGCAAGAAACTCCATGGTTACTCTTTTCAAAAAAAATGATTGGGTTTACAATATTTTCACATTACAAAACAGACACATATGCGAGGACAGTGTAGACCAATCAAAATTGTAACCCAAATAAAAATAGATTCAATGAAAAACTGGGTTGAATTAAGTAGTAATTAAAATTCGTAGTCTACAGTGTTCTCTCATTCACACTTTAAGAGAGAGGCTATATAAATATGAGAGAAAAGAAATCAAACCTATCAACAAATTAGTTTTTATCAAAATGAAATCACGACTTAATGAAATTAAGGTGATTAATATCCAAATAATATAAAAATATTGCAAAAGCAACGTGTTGAGTAAAAAATAAATTTATGAGTAATAATATTTTATGAAATAAAACAAACATGGAGCAGTTAATAGACAAATTTACACAATAATGTTACCAGGGGGCCACATGTGCAGAAGCAGTTATTTCCAAACAAGCGCGTCTTCGACATAGTCTCTAACCTTGTAATATGCTTTTTTGGTTAGGACACGCTTAATATGGGTTTTGAACTTTCCCTCGCTAAGTTCAATAACCGACTTGGGCAACTTATTATAAAAGCGTATACTATTGACAAGGAATGACTTACTGGTCTTAGCTAGTCTCCATTTTGGTAATACGATTTGGTGTTTGCTACGCGTATTTTTGTCATGTAAATCGCTTCTAATTTTAAAAAGTCCTAGGTTTTTGCGTACATACAATATACTTTCCAGAATATAAAGCGAGGGCAGAGTTAGTATATCAATTTCTCCGAACGTATTTCTAAGGGACTCACGGGGACCCATTTTATAGATAGCCCGGATTGCTCTCTTTTGCAGTATGAAGACTGATTCCACATCAGCGGCAGACCCCCACAATAAGACGCCGTACGACATAATACTGTGGAAATAGGCATAGTATACTAATCTAGCTGTAGCTACATCTGTCAATTGCCTTATTTTTCTTACTGCATACGCAGCTGAGCTTAATCTACCTGAAAGAGTTCTAATATGAGTGCCCCACTGAAGTTTAGAATCAATAGTTAAACCTAAGAATACAGTTTCCGTAATAGTATCAAGTTTTTTGCCGTCAAGCATTAAATTAAGGCCCACTTGAGGAACATTTGGTAGTGAAAACTTTATACATTTAGTTTTGTTCGCATTTAGTAAGAGGTTATTAGCTGCGAACCATTTCGAAAGAACAGCCAGACTTTCGTTTACATGCAAGACATCCGCATCTTTTCTGTCTACTTTAAAAATAAGAGAAGTGTCGTCAGCAAATAAAATTATATCAGCTAAACTAGCCATCAAGTAAGGAAGGTCATTAATATAAACCAGGAAAAGGAAAGGGCCAAGAATTGACCCCTGGGGCACGCCCATCTTTACTAAAGACCCCGAGGACGTCGCCCCATTAATGGTTACTTTCTGCTGCCTGTAAGATAAATAGGAAAAAACAAGATCAGCAGCTCGTCCACGAATTCCGTAATGATGTAATTTACAGATCAGAGTATTATGATCAACACAGTCAAATGCTTTTGACAGGTCACAGAATATGCCAATAGCATCCTGGGACTTCTCCCAGGATTCCAAAATGTGACTGATGAGTTTCACTCCTGCATCTGTCGTTGACCTTCCTTTCGTGAAACCAAACTGATGACTATGCAAGATCCTATTATAATTAAAATGACACAACATCTGGTCAAGCATGATTTTTTCATAGATTTTACTCAATGCTGGAAGCACAGATATCGGTCTATAATTAGAGGGATCACTCTTACTTCCTGATTTGAAAATTGGTACTACTTTACTATGTTTCATTAAATCAGGGAATGTACCACTGTCTAAACATTGGTTAAATATTCCTGTTAGGATAGGAGCAATTGTGTCAATAATATCTCCAAGAACCTTAACGGATATACCCCACAAGTCCTCAGTGTTTTTTACGTTAAGACTTTGGAATGTTTAATTTCATTAGCAAACTTCAACTCAGGTTACCGACATAGCCCCAAGAATCGCCAAATTTAAGTGGCAGTGTGCAGGGCACATTGCTCGTAGAATATAAGGTCAATGGGGTCGATAAGTTCTGGACTGACGACCACGTATCAGAATACGCAGCATCAGAAGGCCTCCCACAAGGTGTACTAGTAATGACCTGGCAATTGTCGTGGGAATCCGATGGATGTAAGACACACAGGAACAGTCGTTGTGGCGACGCTTGGGGGCTATGTCCATCAGTGGTCGTCATTCGGCTGAAATGTAGATAATGACTTCAACTCAACAATTCTACTTCAACTTTTACTTTCAAACCCTACTCTATAGAAGCATCTTAAATATTTCAGTCTTAAATATTTCACACGATGAGTGACAGTTCTTAGTATCTATTTACGTATCAAATCACCAGAATTCAACATAACCATAGCCAATGACGTCAAAACAACAAAATATGACGAATAAATAATACAATATCTGACATCGTATCGCCAATGACCGTGCTTGATGACATCTCTATTATATTTTATAGCTTCCCACCCAACCTATCTTGACCTACGGCGACTTTTCGAACTACGTTAAAATGTATGGAATTTGACAGTTGTTAGGGCAAGTGGCGCCGTTGATATAGGTCAAGTTATGTTGGGTTTGTTATAGCAAATTGCAGAAGTATTTAGCGAATGTTAGATATTTAGAGAGTGGGAAGTTTTGTCGTAAGGTTGAACACCTGTTGACGAGTCGCAAATAAAGTGCATGTGACAGAGCTATTGTGGTGCTGATGGATATCTTGAGATGAGACTGTGAACTATGAGATAGCTGCTGAGAATTGATGGGATGAGGTCAGGAACCATTATGGAAGTTCTATTTTAAGAATTCATTATTCCATAACATAAGTAAGGGGTAGAGCAGTAATGGCCCGCTGGTATCGGCTCCGACTTATGATCTGCGTGGTGGTTTACAGCCCATATGGTCCCAGCAGTGGGAACATTATAAGACTGATTATGTTATGTTAACAAAACAGGTTGGTTAGCAAGTATGTTATCTATACTAATATAATAAAGAGGTAAAGTTTGTTTTTTTGTTTGTATGAGGTAATCTTTGGAAGTACTGGTCCGATTGCTAACATTAAGAGGCCTGCGGAGACCGCGCGCTATCTCGAGTTGAGACGAAATAAAACACGTTTTTGAGGTTGATGGAAGCAATCCAGATAGTTTAAACGATTCTTGGACACACCGACTGGAGTAAAGTCATCATCCGCACACTGACAGTTGCTTGCTGTGATAGCAATACAAACTATTGGAAATTTGGGAGAGGTTCCGTTATACCAAAAATTATGAATGAAAATTTAATGTATTTCCATTATTGTTTCGAGTATTTATAACTTGATAATAATATCTGTGTTCCTACGAAAAGATATTTTGAAATATTGTTGTTTATAACATAGAAAAAACAAAATAAAAACATGACATTTTCGCTGTGAAAATGTGCAAATTTAAATTCGCTTAAATTTCGTTTGGGGTAAGTTTTTCAACAAAAAGACGATGTAGGAACCTAGATAATTATTGTCTGAATCCGAATAACATCATATTATGGTGTAAATATGCTTAAATTGCAAATGATTTTGGTATTACGTTTGTATGGATAATTCTAACGTCGCGCCCGCCTTAAATAAATAAATAAATAAAATAAAAAATGTTTTTATTTTACATAGGCCTACATGGGCACTTATAAAAAGTCGAAGCTAGTGCACGGTTCCAAATTGGTCGTTTCCTATGGAGAAGAACCGGCAAGAAACTCCAAATCCATTTTTACCAATAGAAAGCTGCTGTATTCCTGAGTGATATACGCTATATTTTATGTACGCGGGCGAAGCTGCGGGCTAAAGCTAGTGGTGTATAATTATATTATAACACACAGTTCTTCAATTATGTTTAAATCTTAAGTTCACAGAAAACTTATTGCCCGGTAAATATCCCATTTACGCCATTCATTTGTATTTTGTACAGACTACTCTCGCCTTAAATACCCCAACGCGAATGCGATTGCGAAGCGATCTGGTGCGTTTATAGCGGGACGCGTCGGCTTTGTCCTACGTGATCCCCAAGACGTTGCTTCAGCCACCGAAAGCGGTCAATTGCGAACCTTTTGAACAGTTAAGAGAAGCAACTCTAAGCTACAATATGAATTACCTGAAAGAGTCTGGAAGTCGCAGCTCTGAAAGGCCTCCCACAAGGTGGACCGACGACCTGGTGAGAGTCCCGGAAATGCGATGCACAAGACCTTTTGTTATGGCGACACTTATGGGAATTCTATGTTCAACAGTGGACCTCTTTCCACTGAATTGATGATGATCTTCAAATATAAAGTGCATTAAAAACATCAGTAAACTTATATCTTTAATATTAAGGTCGCTGACCGATGCGTGCGCAAGTCTAACATAATATTATTTTGTTTTTCTCTAGATTATTATATTTCTCTTTTATTTTTATTTCGTTTCTCCGTTCATCTATTATTTGATAGACAACGCCATTTAAAAGGTGCTAAGATGATTTTCTGTCATAACTTTCGGCAACTTTTTTCAACAATAAATGTGTTTAGTAGGTGCTTTGCTGTCTTCAACCCACTGTGTTGTTCATTGATTCTAAAGTTTCCACTGAAAGATTTGATTATTTCACAGACAATAAAGTTTATGAGGTGGGGAAGCATTGACATCATATTTTTTTCGCGATAGTTTACAGCGTTTTGTCTCTCAAATTAGGTTCATTAATGTTTCGCCAAACTCCATTGACTAGTTAACAGCCAATATTTCGTAAATAATTCATTCCGCAAATCTTTTACTTTATAAACATTCTTATTATCGACGGCTTAGAGTGAAAACCTCGTATCTGCTTTAGGTAAATTTATTTTATTACATTTCTGGAAACAAGAACTCGAAACACACCATTCTGTGACACGAAAAATTTTGATTGGATATTTGTCTACATACATATAATTCTTGTCGAGTCCGTTTGGTGTGATAACCTCACGATGCAGTGTCATAACTTGTCGAAAAAATTTAAAAACAAGAGAAATTAGTGCTTTTAGTAAATCAATATTTTTTAATATTTGATTCAATAACATAAAATCACGTCATTTAAATTAAATGGTAATAAAGGTTTAATTTACGTTCTTTGTGCCTCCAGAAAATATACGTATTTCTCATTTACGAGGTTTTCACTGTAAGCCATCGTTATAAACAATAATTTTGCAAAAGCTTCTCTTTGCAAATAAAGAAGATTGTACTACGTTACGTACTGTAGAAGTTTGTTGATGTCAACTGTAGCTTAAATCTAAACCTAAGCGTCATAATATTGTTATATTAGTTTTGTTTTGTTATATACTATTTAAAACTAACCCATAACCATTCTAAGATGAATGGCATCAAAAAAGTCCTGAATAAGCCTTGGGTTACGCGAAGAGTTAATTAGATATCGGAAGGTATCAACTCCAAAACGGCTTGAAAATATGACAGCCAACAATTTATTATATTTCCTCCGCTAGAGGCTTTCTATATTCGAAGTAGTAACACCAGCACAATACAACGAGCTAGGAAGATGAAATGGTGCTACAAAACACACATGTAACGTCCCACACATGACAGTAGTTTTCCAAAGTTTTCCACATCAAACCTCAAGGAAACCATCCTCTTTTCATTGAAGTCTATTCCTGTATCTATAAGACCTTTAAAAACATTATTAATTCGATTCAAATATATCTCTGTTATACTCACAACACAAAAACCTTGTGTTTCCGACATGAAACGAACTAATAATCTACTAATTTCTTGTCAAAGAAATATTGAAACTTATTTATCACACTAGGGCCGAAAAAAAGAGTTTTAAGACAAGATGGATTGCTTTTTCATGGGAACAGATTCCCTCTTTAGTTCTCCTAACAGGCTGGTTGATAGACAAGGCTATTTTTATGTCTTCTGGTAACTGCGAATCAGTCAGTGAGATGGGGTATTGGGTAATATTTAGTCATCGTTCGTGGGAGTCTGAGTTGATTGATTGGGATGTGAATCAGTTGTTTCAGGAGTAAATATTTTTTATTAGCATTATCGGCTTCATAATGTTCCCACTACCGGGACTCAATCCTCCTGTTTAGGAGAGGGAATGGGCTGTAATCCACCGCGCGGGCATTGGACCCGCGCGGTGGATTACAGCCCATTCCTTCACTAATGGATGGTGGATGTCACATGTCTTCGAATTTTTAGTTCTCGGACTTTCCGGTTTCCTCACGATGTTTTCTTTCATCGTTTTGAGAGCAGTGGTGATGAAATAAATTACACAAAGTAATGTGCCTGACTTGGTTTGATCCCATGACCTACAACTTGCAAGTCGGGGTAGTTACTACTGGGCCACCACTGCTCACACACACACAGAGTGGCTTATAGTCAGAGACCTTCGGGTGGCTTGAAAACTCTGACACCAGGTTGGCCACTAACCGTACGATAAGAAGAAGAAGAAGAATAGTCAACGGCTAACTCCTTAGGCTAGATCTCTAAGCTCCATGTTATAGATCCCTAGGCTTTCGACCTTGGCTAACTCTATAGGTCAGCTCTATACTCTAGATCAATAGGCTAGCTCCAGAGGATACCTGCATATACTATTTCTATAGGATACTCTATAGGTTAACTGTAAAGGTCAGCCCTGTATGCTTCAAGGAGATGTCAGCAAACTGTAGGGGCCCGGTAGGGCCGAAGCCTCTAGCGCACACAGAAAATCCGAAAGGTTGTCACCGTGTCCCCCCAGATCGAAGGAACGAAGGAATAGGGTAGGGGTTTATTCAGAAAGAGTCTGACACGCCCTCCCGCTCCGCCCAAGAGTGGGAGAAGTCATTCTGATGATTCCCCTACCGAAAAAAAAAGCCCTATAGGCTAGTTCCAAAGACTAGGTCCGTACTCCGTAGGTTCCAGAAAACAGTTGAAAGAGGTAGTAACAATAGTTGTTGTTTATGATGTCAGTAATACAGTCCTACAAGGTTGTTAGTGTTTTACAAATAATCCTGTATACAAAATCCAATGCAGTTTCATAAATTTCGGCCAGCTGAAGCCAAAAGCTCAGCCAGTCTGATACTCGCCCTATAACCGCGCTTTCACACACACAAACACATTTCATTGATCCAAGCACACTAGCATTTCCCGTACGTTTGTTTAGAGAGTTATTCTGAAAAACTGCTAAAATAACAAAATACATATATAAAACGTTTGATTATTGACCGAGAATCGTATTTTTATAAGATTATTTTTGACTTTTATTACAACCTCCCGAAAGGTTTTGCAGTTTCAAAACAGCACATTGTATAATAAACAAAAATATGTCTGTCTTATTTAATTATAGCTTTCTTGCTAAGCGAAAACACTAATTACAGAAAAGAAAAAAGAAAGAAAAGTGTATAAATTCCTAGAGTCGGAAGTTTAATCCATACTTCCCTAGATGGCGTTGGGATCGAATTAGATCGCGCTATGGTTTCGTTACCGAAGCTCATATAAACTCTCGAGCGATTCTGATTTTCTTACCTACGGTTTTTTTTTTGGATGAGATTGTCATGCATCTGGAATTTTTTGGAATTCTTTCAGCTTTGCTTTCTGCAAAGCTAAGAATTTATTATGTCATCGCAAGTCGGACAGACGGATGCGACCCAGCTTCTCAACAGGGGTTACCCGGTAGACCAGTGCAGATTTTTGTAAAAGATAAAAATAAAAAACCCAAAAACATGGTTATTTGAATTTTTCACATACATTTTGAGGTTTTGTGAAAAATGTATAAACACAAAAATTGTTGATCATTTTATTATACGTTTTCGTGACCAAATTGTTTAAAAATTACTTGTAACTTTACTATGGATATTATGATCTGCAATAAAGATTTTATTATTATCTACAACTTACACTATGGACAACTTTAACATTAAACTATGGAAAAAAGTTAAATGGCAAACCATTTAACTTTTTTCCATAGGACTTGTAATTTTGACGGAATTAGAGATAAACCGTTTTTTCCCCTAAAAGCGCTCTCCCATCCATTTCTTGACCTCAAATCGCCCGTAATTTATTTTCCCTTTTATTTTTGCTGTATTTACTATCATTTACAATGGGTTTCATCCTACTATAAATTTGTTCCCTTTCAAAATTATCTGCAATGGGCTATTGGTGGGAGCTTGGTTAGCTTCACTGACCCTGTAGCTTTAAGAGGCTATAGTAAATAAATAATAATAAATAAATAATAAATTTCGTTTGGGGTAAGTTTTTCAAAAAAAAGACGACGTAGGAACCTAGATAAATATTGCCTGAATCCAAGTAACATCATATTACGGTATAAATATACTTAAACTGCAAATCATTTTGGTATTGCGTATGTATGGATAATTCATCCGTCGCCATCGCCTTTAGGTGACATGGTGATGACTTTACTCCAGTCAGTGTCCAAGAATTGTTTATACTATCTGGATTAATTCCATCAACCTCAAAAACGTATTTTAATATCGTCTCAACTCGAGTTAGCGCGGCGTACCGGCCTTTTAATTACAGGAGAAAAGCCTTTTAAAAAGCTAGTTCTGTATAATCTGGACTTAAAACAGTTACAATTTAATAATTGCTACAATCTCTAGTATTAAGCATTAAGTCCGTTAAATTCCGAAGAGAAAACATTGAAACCCTGGAATTTATAGTTTGCGTGCAGACTAGAGAAACACATTGACTTTATTATTATAGTGCTTCGCAGAATGGGCGTTAAACGTTTATTTAGTTTATATGTGGACTTTTATTGTTCTATCAAGAGATATTAAAATTTGTTCTAATCTTTGAGATTCTGAGAATTTAAGTCTTCTTCTTTTGGAGTCGATAGTAAAGTCCTATAGTTGTTTGGGCCCAGAAGGCAGTTACATTAACTCCAGGATCAGTGGAAACCCACTCCTATGTTCCTTCGTTGCCTTGCGTACTAGGACCCTGGAGTTTCCTTTCAGAAGCGAACCTATGGCTCCAGGAGGTTTCGGCCTTACTGGGTCCCTATGGTTTTCCTGATATCTCCTTGAGGCACGCTCGGTTCGGAAAGGTAACGGCGAGCTACCCGTTGCTCACCGTCCACAAGTCCAATTTATTACTAACTGTTGTGTGTTTGTGACTGTGTGTGTACTTTTGTTTGTTACTTCTTCACATTCGAACATCTGAACAGATTTTGATGAAACTTGCTAAACATGTAGACCATGTCATGGAATATCACAAAGCATCCTTTTATGTTCCGAGAACAAGTATTATTATATGTTCTTTTGGGTTAATTTCCTATTAACTAACACACGGGCAAAGCTCTAATTTTTTTTTATCCAGTTAACTTTTCTCATAAATTTTGCAATAAAACCATAACAAGGAAGTTCTCCAACATAATTTATGGGTACCTATTCGACACGCATATGTCAAAACATTTAGAGGACAGCCCATAAAAATATTGTTTACATTACTCCCATTAATTGTTAACCCACTTAAAAGAACGAAAAAAAGATCTTAAAAGTAAGATACAGTCAAGCTTCCTTATTTATTTTTAATAGACTACCCCAAAAGGGGTGTAATGCCTTCTGTATTCAAGCAACTTCTTCTTCCTTCCCTTATCCCATAATACTTGGGGTCGGCGCAACACGTTTTCTTCTTCCATTCTGTCCTGCCGTCCGTCACACTATCACTACTTAACTCCCTTTTTTTTCATATCGCTCCTCACATAATCCATCCATCTTTTCTTTGGCCTCCCTCTCCCTCTCCATCCATCCACAATTCCACATGTAAATTCAGAACTCTTTTAGTAACATGCGTTTCATCCCTCCTCTTCACCTGACCATACCAAGACAAACGATTTCCTTTCAACTTTTTTGTCAGTGGCGCCACTTTCAAACTTCCTCTAATAAGTATAATAAAAATACAATCAGTAATACACCGGTATTACTGATTGTATTTATATTGTTTTATTTATTATATTGTATTAATAAATCAAAATCCTGAAAAAAAAATTGTAACTGAGTAAAACCCCCCTAGAGATCAAAAAGCATGACGATTAGTGTCAAAAAGAAAACCAGCCATCAGTTTCCGCATTCCGTTTCCGCGCACAACGAAAATAAAGGGATTTTTGTGTTGGTTTCAGAGTTCGCCGCAGTGACATGCCAACAGCCGCCGTGCGCGCGCGCGCCTCGCTCGCAACGCAGCGACGTACTAAACATTCCAGTTCCTCATGTGCGTCTCTACTCTTGCATTCATGTTGATTTTTTCGTGACTTTCCATTTTCAAATTTGACAGTTCTTTTTTTTAAAGTTCCGTTTCAAATAAATCCTTTTTCAAAAAAACCAAAGACTTTTTTCGAAATATCATGACTAAAACTTACACTCTTTCCACAGTCAAAGATCAATGTGAATGCAAAAACAATGAAACGTTAAAAAAAAGTGAAGTGCAAAGTGGAAAAAGTGCTACAAAAGAGTAAGATGTAAAGTGCAAAGTGTAAGGATGAAGTGCTAAGTGTACGGATGAAGTGCATCGAGGGTGTTAGGAAAGCATGGTGGTAGCGACACCATGGGCATACAAGTGGAGAATTCTGTGAACTATAACAGTAGCTCATGTAAGTGGTCACTTAACTCATTTATGTCAGGTTAGTAAGACCCTTGACATACTTATTTTATTTGTTTTAAATATTCGATCGAAGCAAATGAAGAGATTGATCAAAGGAAAGATCATTATCATCTACCTACATATTTTATTTGATAACATTATTCTAAACATCGGAACAGTTTCAGAAACATGTATTTCTTGATGTTCCTTCAATCAATTATGAAAAAAGTTTTAAAGTATGATACAGTGTTTAATAGATACTTTCTTTCATTTTGTCAAAATTTCCTTGTACCAATGTCAAATTTACTGGTCCAATGTACTGTACAAAAATAATAGGGAATATGCGTGTATTATTTAATAATATATGTTACTAATGATCCATACCGGCTTTGCACGCGTGAAAATTATACATAAAAACAATCCAAATTGATTGATTGATAAGTGAAAATCGCATCAAAATCCAAAATCTAAAACAAATTCATAAATAACGAAGTTAATAAACTTTGAACGATAGTAGAAAGAGCAGTTGGACATCGATTTAGACAAATATATTTGTTAATTTTATAAACTTATGGAAGACACAGGGTATAATATTTATTTGTAGATGCTAATGATTATAATTATTTAAAAAAATTTAAGATATGTATATTATATTTATTTGTTAAAAACATTTAAAGGTCCTCGAAACAGTCAATTGAGAATCACAATATTTCCGTGATTGACGCCAATTGATGGAAAAATTGATCATTTACTTTGAATGATTGAAGTAATTGTCAATACATTGCCATTCACGTACATATGTCCAATCATTTTTTTATTTTATTTTCACAGTTCATAAATATATTGAATAAACTAATCAGAAAACAAATATTTTTACTCTGCATATTCCTCATTACTTTAATAGTAATTTTTTACTTTTAAGTATTTTTGACAAAACGAAAGAAAATGATCTAGAAAAGAAACAACACTGAAATTTTATTGGGAAGGTTAAATGTTTCCTAATTATAAAAATAAACCAGGAAAAAAGTTACAAGTAGTTTGCATTAAAACAAATTCAAACGTGGCAGAATATAGAAACAGCATAAACACAGATAAGTTGATACTTAAAAGGGGTGCAATAGTGCACCCCTCTTAAGTATCAACTTATCTGTTAATGTCGATAAAATTTTAAGGTAAAAAGAATAAATAAATCAACGAACGATTGTACAAATTTGCTTCATAAAATCTTATTTACAAAATCGTCTTGACAGTTCCTTGTTTGCTACAAAGTTAGTCTTTTCTATAGTTTAAAAGTCAAAGTCAAAACTTTATTGCTTAAATTAAAACAAATACATATTTAAAACATTAATTTGTAAGTGTTGTGTGAATGCGTAATTCATTATGTGCTACCAATTTTGGTTTAACTACGTTAAGTATTCGGATATTGTGTTGTATATATTTAGAACCAGTCCTTTCATTCGAAATTCTCATCCTTAGAGGAAGTCAGAATTCAAATTATGTATTTAAATATCACCAGATGAGCACAGCTGAATCACTTTGTAAGCGATATTTTTAACTGTGAATCAAAATTCTTATTCTTCATTTGACAAATTGAGAAACAGTCAAATTCTATCCCTAAAAATACTACCCTTTGTAAAATGCTTTGACATAATATTATAAAAAATATTGAACACAAAAATTCAAGCAATTTCAGCAGGTGCTCTTATCATAATTCTACTAAAACTAAGTGTACCGAGCATTAGTCGATTGTATTAATTTATTTTTATTGCACTTAGTGCTTTCATACATTTAAATTTTACAATTGGAAGTATTTATTGTTTCCTCTAGTTATTAATACTTCCAACTTTACCGGCCTCATCTCGTTTATATTGACAAACAAAAAATACGTATAAAAGTGTTTTTGAAAAACCTATTTGCAAATTCAAATGGCATTTATATCTATGAATATAGGAGTATATTCGTAATATTTGATACCTGTCTGTAAAAATTGTTTTCACAAGAAAACTTCTGATACAATTTTATCAAAAATTTCTAAATTTAGTATACAAATATTACAAAAACAACTTCAAACGTAAAAACAGGTCAGAAAAGCTATTTAACGAAGAAAAATAATTTAACATATTGTAAACAAAATTATGTCAATCGCATAAATCGTTTCAGTGTTCATCCCTAACCAAAAGAGAAAAATTTATTTAGCGGAATATGTATGATTATGTCATATTATCTGTGTTTATATTTATTGCTGTGACACATCTTTTGAGTCTAGAGAAAATACATTACAAGAATCTAACAGATTTAAAATAAACATGCAACAAAATTTTTAACCACTTTGGTTTTACTGCAGGTCATACCTATTTTTTATAACCTGTTAAAAAAAACTCTCAGTGCATAAGTTTATTTGCACAGACAAATTTAGAAAGTACTAAATCTGCTATCGAAGTAAAAGAAACAGGAAACATTCATCCTTGTCCTCTAAAAAGTAATGATTTCTATTCTCAGTGTCTTCAAATGTTTTATTTTTTAATTTTAGTTTAAGTTCAATGTCAGCCGTACGGCCTAGAACGAACGAATGCGACTAACTCCGAAATACTGGCGATAATTTCAATTTTGTATTTGGAATGTCGGTTACGGCGGCGCCTACGCACTATTTTCGCTATAACGTTAACATATGTCAAAATACAACGGTAATCTGTCGATATGATATGACAGGCACATTAATATGCGCATTTTGGGAATAACCTACATTTGCAATCCTATATAATCGGTGACCTCAATCTGTGATGGATCAGACCTTGATGTCAAAAGAGTGGAAATATTGTGAGTGCTATGGACGTTAATTGAAGTTAAAAATTATGACAAATTAAACTAGAAATAACCATTTTGTTCTACATTTTGGAAGGTCTATTTGTATGAGTCACTGTTTTTACAATGCTTGGAGATAAGAATAAGTAGAATGATGGTGATAAGATTGAAGGACAAGGATTGTAAATAGCAAGAGATTAATAAGAGGTAGCTGACACACACATTCCAATGTCCTTTCGAATAGATCTCCATATCAAGCGAGAGTACATCAAGAATGAGCCACCTTCTAACATGCAAAATCTTTACCATGAAGGTGATATAACGTATCCACGCTGTGTGTATCAATAGACTATAATATTATAAGCTATACAAGAGCACATGATTGTAACCCATAGTTGAACGGAAATAGTCACCGTAGCTGTAATCATCGTGGGATGAATAACACTTAACTTTGGAAACTATAACAAAATTACGATAAAAGGTAAACCAAGCAGTTTGGAGGTAGTGAGACAGAGAGTAAAGTCCCACATACCTCCATTGAAAAGGGAGGATCCTCCGACCGGACGAGGTGTTATGTCCGGTGGGCTACTGCCCGATAGATGATTTCGGGCTGTTGTATCTATTCAAATCGCGCGGAGAACTTTGCTTGCGCGATGCAGGATTCTGTGACGTCATGTGTAGATGTCGATGATCGTAGTCGCTACATCACTCCCCTCCGGAGATCGGAGATCGATAGTCCTTGATGCTTCTTTATGATGCGTGCCAGGCCAGCGGTAGGTTGCTTTGTGTGGGTTTGAACCCAATACCGCATAGTTCACAGTGAGGTGCTGTCTGAACTTTGTGCTGCGGTAATGCCCCAGTGAATCGGGGTGGTGTCGTTCCAGTGAGTCGGAACGATGCTGCAAGGCTCCAGTGAGTCGGAGTAATGCTGCTGGTTCCAGTGAGTCGGAACCGGTATCCGCATAGTTCTCAGTGAGCCCACAACTTCTGTCGTGCGAGCTAGCTATCACTGCTTCCGCTTATCTGTCGCTTAGCTTTCCGCCGCGCTTTTTATGTTTATATGTGTCTTTCGCTAACCGCTTGTACTGTCTGCTACTCTATTGAACTTTCACTCCTTCTTGTCTCGTGAACTCTTCTGTGTGTGTGATTCTGTGTGTATGTGGAAATAAACTTTATCCTACCTTCCACAAACAATCGTGTTATTTACGGACCTTCATCATCACCCCACACGTTCTTCATAGCTCTTCATGTGACTGGCCGAAGGTGCAGTGTGCCAAGGTCGATGATGAGGCTGAAGGTGATGACCAGGTATGACCAGGTAGGCATGCTGGTGGTCATGATACCCTCAGTGCCGTGCTGGCTGCGTGGCTCGCTGCTCGAAAGCTTGAGGAAGTGATGATGACGTCACGACGTGGTTGCTGCACGAAGGCTGCGCTGAAGTTCATGCTCGAGGGTCACCAGTTTGGAGGTAGTGAGACAGAGAGTAAAGTCCCACATACCTCCATTGAAAAGGGAGGATCCTCCGACCGGACGAGGTGTTATGTCCGGTGGGCTACTGCCCGATAGATGATTTCGGGCTGTTGTATCTATTCAAATCGCGCGGAGAACTTTGCTTGCGCGATGCAGGATTCTGTGACGTCATGTGTAGATGTCGATGATCGTAGTCGCTACAGCAAGACTTGCAAAATGAATGAAGAAAATAACAATTTTAACCAAGTCAAAAGCAACACAGCTGATGCAAAGGAAAAACAACAAAAAAAATACAAAAAGAGTATCAACTGACGCAGATGCACTCTCTTGGAGAAAGTGACTAACTCCAACTGAAAAATATAAAATAATGAACACGAAAATGAAGATATTCGTGATTAGTTAAGTGATGCAAGATTTACGGATCCGCTTACCATGATTTTGAAGTGTTTCCGCCATTTATTTGCTCTTATTACTGAAACGATGATTGTTCGATATTTGGTGCCTTATTTCCAAAAAGGGAGATCATAAATTGATTAAAAAAAGGTTATTATCATTATCACCTTCCTGTATTTATCACAAGTTCTATGAGTTCGGTCCAACACGTCTTTTTCTTCCACATATCTGTTGTGTTTTAAACCGTTGTCTCAATGGTTATCGCTTCTCTAGTCACATTGTCACACAATCCATTTGTTATTTCTTTAGTCTTCCTCTATCTTCCTAAACCCTCCAGCTTCATACGAAAACTTCCGTTCCTATTCTCGAATTTACTTGAAAGAAATTCTTATTACTGTTAGGGTTTTAGATTCTTCATTTACAGTATATAACTGTAATGCAGAGGTTGAAACTTGACTCTAGTGGGTACACATATCAGTTATGGCTTAAACTTATTTTTATTTTAGTAATTATTGATTTAATCATATATGACTACTGCTCATATTTCACCTGAAAGTAAACGATGATATATAGTCGACCTTGGACATTACCCTTAAATACTTGGGCGTATATTGTAGCTTACCTGAATTAAGTTGGAAGAATATTTTTATTCTGTCGTCTGTACATCGTGAAACAATTCAGGTGGTGACTACCGAGGAGATGAATCCAAAAGTTCATTAGACCTCGCCGGGTCGTCTACCGCGAAACGAAATTCACAAAAAAATATTCTTTCTCGACAAAATAATTGCGCCAGAATAATTTATCTTTTTCGTTTGCAAATAATTATATCCCTCTCTTTCCAAATATACGTCTCTGTTCCAAACTCTTTGAGGAGGTTTATTTCAGTTGATTATTCTTAATGTTTCGTATCGGAATTGGAAAAGTGGAACTTAGTGCTTTTTTGTACAGTGTTAGAGTTGAAAACCTTTTACTTTAAGAGTTCATTTGACGAGATTAAGATTTCATATGTATGTCGGTAGTAAATCTTGAATTCATGATGCGTGTGATTAATGTGACCACGCATTTGTTGAATACTATCGTCTGACGCAAGCGTAATCCACTTGAGAACTAAGTCATGTCTAAAAGTAAAATTAGCTTCATCTCATAGGTCACTGTTAAATAATATTTCGCCTAGTTTGGGATATAGTTTGACACGGTCCAACAGAAGAGTTTTTACATCAACACCTTTTAGATTTTATCTGTGAAAAATCTCATAAAGCATAAATATTATTTTTCCAATGACCAACAAAATTCTATTTGAAACATTTTTATTCAAATTCATTTATCCGCTTCCACATCATTATAATGTTGTGTGATTTAATACATTAAATAATATTTCAATGCCAGTGTTGCCAGCATGTGGCATAATTCGAAGAGATATACAAATATTGTAGCCTAGTCTGAAACTGAAACGGCTTGATTTATAGACTTTTCTGAGTAAAACAGCTATCGTCATCATCACTGGCCTATTTCGCGTTGATCGTATCAACAACTGTTTGTCTGTTTTCCTCAACAAATATAAATATATGCTTTTACTGTTTACGCCGTCAACTGCTTTTATTTTAAGAAATGGCTCCCTTGTGTCTCCTTAATTTTATTGAGTCCAAGGCACCTCTTCGTCTATCTGTTCTTTCGGTCAGATCAATGGCATTTGATAAATTTTTGTTTGCAAATCAATTATTCCTTTGAGGATTTTTCTTTTTCTATGATGTATCTTTCTATTTTCATTCATGTCTAATAAACTACGGACTCAAAAGATTGAAGATGTCTGTCTTCATTGTTAAAACTTAGTTTTTTGACATTATTCCAATGTTTTCTGTTCTAATTTTAGTTTTCTTCATTATCAGTGCTGTATTTTTTGTTAATTACATCAACATCTATGTTTTCCGTTATTGCTGTCAATTTGGCTTATTTTAGAATCTTAGAAATGTTTACAACGACAAACTTCGTGTTTGTGGTTTTTTTAGTTCTTGCTGCTATGTGTTTAGTTGTTTATAGAATTGACCGCAAAACATTGATATAATCGTTTACATTTTCTTCTATTGTTTCCGAACTATTGACGCAAACTGTTCCTCGAAATATGCTCCGATATGTTGGCAGGCCACCATTGCCATTGTCGACCATCACAATGCAATATCAATTATGGAATCACAAAAATTGGAACGCGTGATACAATGCGCGGGAGCATGCCAAAACTTCATTACAAACCAATTGTCATCGGTTCGTTAACTCACCTAACGATCGATATTACGTCTGCACGAATTTGTAGTTAAATGTAGCTTTAGAGACACAAGAGTATCGATAACTACGTCATCTGCATTTCACTCTGTCATAATAAGAACATTAATTTTCTTGGAACGAAGCGAACTTACGAAAATACATTTTATTGCGTAAGATATATTTGTATCTAATCCATATAAATAGTGCAATATAAATACATGCACGTTTAAATAAATTGTCTCATTCAAAATTGATTTCATTGTACCGACATCTAGCGGTCAATACTCGAACTCGGAGCATAAGAAAATCCCGATGCAAACCCAGATTTATCGAGTGTAATTTGGCAAGCTTTCAATTTTCCTCGTTTACGCTGCGCTCACTAGATGGCGTTAGTAGTCGTCGGGAAGAGCTTCCAAATTATTTTGTTTATGTTATGTCGTGGGTTTATTTTTAAATGGGAGCGTTTTATAAGTGGCCTAGGAAGTTATGTATACCGCGGCTGTGCAGAATGTGGCGCTGGCGATGCAATGCCGACACGAAACTACGCTACCAACACTTTACGTTGAATTTTTATTGATTTCACTGCGGCAATAAAACGTTTTTTCAGTCTGTTTTGACGCTCAGTGGTGGCAAGTTTTGAGTCCGTTGTTGTTTTGGGATTAGATGGTCTGGTAGGCGTATAGTTTTTGTAACACCGAAGTTATTTTGTTGGCAACGGTGGGGCTGCAACGAGGAAAGAATTTAGAATTGTAGGCCACTGGTACTGAAGTATTTGTTTTAGAGTGTAGGCTTAAGAATTCTGAATGAATTGGGTAATAATTGTGATGTAGACTTTATAGCCAGACGGGCTGACGACCTGTAATGACTTGGATCTTAACACGTTTTGTTTGCAATGCTTCTTTCTAGAAATTTCTTCGCTGATCTTTATTCGATCTTGCAACTGTGCTTGTATTTAGGTTTGCTTTTAAACATTATAATTGTGTTCAAATTTTTATTATTGCTATAAAGTCCCTAAAGATTATTACATAATTTTCATATTCACAAAATGATTTACTGGGAGGTATATAATTAATCTTTGGAAATAAAGTTCTTTCATCTAATGACCTTGCAGAGTTCCTCTGTTCCCCAAGCAACACCAGTTTCATGAATTTGACCTCGTTTTTCTCTCACAGATCTTACTTCTTCATCTTATTGCCTCCTCCTCCTCCTTGAGTTCTTTGTCCTCAATGCTGAGGGTTGTGATCTCAACGACTTTTTCGTCATGTGGTCCTATCTTCAGTGATGTGACGACTGTGGTCACCAGCGTAGCTCGTATCTCACCTTACATATACATTTATATTATCTAGCATCCACTGTACTGCTCTTTTATTTAGTTTTCCGCCATTTTTCCCTCAAGTAATTGAGAAGCAGCTTTTATTAATTACAGGCACAACTTGGAAGTAAGGAATGAATGGAGGTTCCTTATCCTCTCATCACGTCTAGTTAACCAGAAATTTAAATTACAGTACAGAAATCAAGATGGTTATAGCCAATTCTCCAATGTCTTTGCCTAAAATAAAAATCATACATACGAGTAGGTATATAGTTACAGATTTTTAACTATTTATATTTTTTTCCATATCTAAACTGAGTTTTTTTTTTAAACATGTTTGTCAGGCACCAGACATATCATAACTATGACAAGCAGTTTGAATTTTGTGCGTTCTATGTCAACAACCCATGACCAATTTTTGTGTCAACTATCAGGAAATGTTGGAATGAGACATGTACGAGTATGAATAGGTTTGTTAATTCGCACATTAATGCAAATATAGTAAATGATTCGATGATCGCACTGAAATTTAATAATTAGTGCGGTCACTACCTCGTTACTTTAATTAGCAGCTGTGGATATCTTGTTTGGCTCATTTGAAAGACTATATTTGTCAATTACTCGTACCTAGCTGATTCCAGAAATATAAAAATACTAGCTTCTGCCAACAGCATTGCTTGCATAAATTTCGAAATTTATCCTAAGGGAACTCCCAAATTAAAATCCTAATCCTGTTCCAGTATATGATTTACCCGTGATTTTTTTTTCATAAATTGAGGGTTTTCAGCAAAAATCACACTACCAGTTAGAGCCACTTAACCGAAAGGTCTTCTATTTTTGAAAAACATACGTGGTTTTTGACGTTCATGTCTAATTAATGTCATTCGAGGAGAGAGACGACTCAGTCCTGCTACATGGTGAACGTCATTATGAGGAACCCTCTTTCAATCAGCTATTTCAACATAAAGAAGTAACAAACACAGGTGCACATACAAATTTTCGTCTTTGCAATATTAGTGTTACCTTCACTTACAAATTTTTGGGTATTAGTGTTGATATTCATCATTTCTTTACTGTCTACATTGTTCTATTCAGCTGTTCCAACTTTAGTTCGTCCTTCAAAGACAAACGAAGCTTTAGCTACTTCAGTCTCTAATTACCTTTTTCTGTTCCTATTAATTTGTCCACTTGCAGCAATAGTTTTTATCTCTTCCGTTCGTGTTTTGGCTGACCGATTGTCTCTAGATAGTTATTATTAAAACTTGGCATAAACACTTATCATATTTATTTCAAAAATATGTTTGTCATTTTAATAAAACATGTGAATCATTTACCTTCATGATCCAGTAAGTCTATATTTTTAAGAGTTCAAGATTAACAGTATTGAGTATGAAAATCAGAAATAAAAGCACTCAGATTGATATTATAAAAACAAGAACAGGTGGGAGAATCTCACAGGTGTTCACAAATAAATAAGGCACATACTGAAGATGCAGCTTGTACTCTTTGATCTATATGATCTGGAGTTCTAGACAGAGGTTTTCAATAAAAATATATTAACTACAAGACATAATTATGTTGATATTTAGAAGATTTTGCACTGAAAATGCGACCAGCTGGCTGTATACAATTTACTTCGCAATTTGGAATTTATTGATCCTGGGACGTCCGCGGATGCATCCATGAATGAAGCGCATCGGCACTGTGAGCCATGACCATCGTCAATCACGGATGCTAGGGCATGTCACCACATAGGTCAAGGCGCGCGGGGCGGGCGGCGGGGGCGCGTGGGCGGGCGAGGTTTGTTTACGGGCGGGCGGCAGTCCCGTGCCGAGCCGCCGCCCGCGCCGGTCCGTCGTGCGCGAGCGCACCCTATCCAGTTCACGGCCGCTCTATAACCGGACGGCTATTTCGGCGCATAATATACCGCACCGTGCGGAGCAGTGTTCAGTTTCGCGCAAGCAGGTGCGCGGGCCGAGGTCGGCCATGCGCAGCGAGCCCGCCTGACCCCATGTGACCCGCGGCCATGGAGCGCCGCCGCCAGCGCCTCGAGCCCGCGCCCGACCCCATGACGAAGGTGGCGCGCCGCCGCGACAAGCCGCGCGAGCGCTGGCTCCTCACGCGCAAGACATGGAAGTACATGTCCGACGCCGGCCGCCGGCTCATCCCGGACGGCGCGCAGAACCGGCCCGAGGACGTGCCGCGCCTCGAGGCCTACTTCCAGGAGGTGTGCGCCAAGGAGCCGCGCTTCCTGCTGTGGCGCAAGAGCTCGTACCCGGGCGCGCTGCCCCGCCCGCGCCGCAAGAAGCGCGCGCGCGGCGGCTCGGTGCGCGCGCGCTCGCCCGTCGACGACGCGCCGCAGCCCCCGTCCAGGCCCACCGACCTGTGTATCAGCCACACCTCGGGCGGCCGCTTCGACATCGCCAAGCTCCGGCGTGACTTCTTCGCCGCGCCGACGCCGGCCACCTCCACCTCTAAGTTCGGCGCCGCGTCGCAGGCGCGCTCGGTCGGTTTCGGCGACGTGAGCCGCACCGTGCCCGAGGAAGAGGAAACTTGTCTAGTTGATTTATTGCGCACGTACCTGAAAGTAGAAGAAGATTCCGGTCCGACGAGGCACTCGGAGACGGAAGAGCTAGTTCGTGCTTTAAGGAAGTATCTTAAGCAGCAGTCGGAACGGATCCCTGCCGACGCCGACTCCAATCCCTCTCGGGAGAGGACCCTGCTGGAGAACCTCAGCAGGTACTATGTACGATCCCCGAACAGGGACAATATAGTGCAGGACCTGTTAACCGATAGGAATTTATTAAAAAGACTATATCATGACCTTCGTAAGACCAAGCCCTACAGAGGCGGTAGGAGTGGTGGCAGTGGTGGTAGCGGTGGTAGTGTCTCCGGAGGCTATGGACCTAGTGGGTTCGTCAGTGCACTTAGCTCTAACTCTAGAAGTGTTCCGCGGTGTCGAACTGTTGGTGTTACTCGTTTTAAAGATGAAGCGGACGGTTATAGATCGCCACCGTTGTCGCCACCGCCACTTATTGAGGTGTTTCACGAGTCGCAGGAGGATAAGTACGTGGACTGTGGAACGCAGACGCATGCTATTCCAGAGGAAGTGTTGCTGGAGCTGGAGCGCGCGTACCGGGAGAAGTTGGAGCTGCAGACGGCGCCGACGAGCCCGACCAGCCCCACGCCCGAGCGGCCCAAGCCGGCGCGCCGGCGCTCCAGTGTCGACCACGACGACGTCTCGCAGTCGGTCAGCGACACCATCAAGCGGTACCTTAGGATGGCGCGCAAGAAGAGCGTGGACGCTGACAAAGCGGATCGCTTCAAGCGCATCAATTACGATAAGAATTTGCGAAACATTAAGCCTCGGATGCCGAGTGACGTGGATGACGATGGTCCTCACAAAGGCTGTCAGACTGAAGAGGGCTGGATTTTGACATACCGGGAGTTGCGTTTCGCGTCTGTTGCGTCGACGCCGTCGTCGCCGCCATCGCCGACGTCCCCAACGCAGTCGCATTCGTTCTTGTCGACGTTGCTTGGTAGAAGTGCTCCGACCGTGGCTCCTCCCGCAGGTGGCATGCAGAAGTCGCGGTCTTCGAGCAGCGTGGTGCAGAGTGTCAGCAAGAAGCTGTGGCGCACGAGGAGCCGCAGCTCGTCGCGCGTCGCCGCCACATGGACGCCTCAGGTCAGTCGCATTATAGTCTGTGTTGTGTGCAGCTTTATATTCTGTGCTGTGTAGTTTATGTTGTGTGTCGCGTTATAATCTGTGTTGTGTATTGGAATTTAGTCCTGTTTCTCTATGACTGTGTAGTTTGAAGCAATATAGTCTGTATGTAGAGTTGAATGTGCTAGGAAAGTACAAAGCGCTTTTTGAAGTATGTGTAGCAGAATAGAGTCTGCCTTGTATATCGTGTTATATTCTGTTTTGTGTATTTCATTAAAATCTGTGTTGTGTATGACATTTTGATATGTATTACGTTTTTCATTGTAATCTCTATTGTGTACAGCATTTTATTCTGCTTTAAATGTAACATTACCATTAGTGATGTGTTGTGTGGCTTAGTGTGTGTATGTGTGCTTACATCATCGTGTTTGTGTACTGTATACAAACAAATAGTAAACAATGTCTCACCTCTTGATTTAAGAGAAATGCCTGTGTCATCTCATGTCTATCAATATGCTGTTTATCAGTGTTAGCTCTGCCTTAAAAATAATAAGCTGAACGGTTTTTTTGTCTTTAAAAGGATCAATATTTAAAAAAAAATCTAAATTGTCAACATTACGGAATATTTTTTTTTTTCATAATGGACAGTAAAAACTTCTTTATTCGCATTATTAACGTCATCTACGACAGTCAATCTATGGTCTTCTATGATAGACTAGTGAGTAGGGCTCTGATAAGATGATGAATGATACTAGGCAGGTCACAACCATTGCATAGAAAGTAGCCTACTGTTCTTCTTCTTCTTCCACCTGGCATTAATTCCGGCTATTGCCAGTGTCCACTTTCCGACTGAATCTTCTCCACTTTGCCCGATATTCGACATCCTTTGCAGTCAGGCCAATGGCTCTCATGTCGGACTTGACGACGTCCAGCCAGCTCTCGCGAGGGCGACCACGGAACCTAGCCCCAAGGACAGCCATATTCATGCATCTCCGACCAACGTACTCCATAGGACGGTGCATGAAAAAGTAGCCTACTATTACTGTTATTTTGTGCAATATGCTCAAACTGGATAGGATTGCTCAACAACAGACTGCATACCACCGCTCGTATTTTCTGTAGCTACTGTATCAACTACCTATATATTTTCGGTATTTGACTGTTTATGCACCTGTGCGTTGTTTATGTTTGCATTAATCTGGGAACTCCCAGTATATTGCCGGGATTTTACGTAAATTTTTCATAATGTTCAGTCTGTTTATTGTGTATACGTAAGTATTGCGTATTTGAGAATCGGTTTCGTGCGGATTTTTCAATGTTAGATTTTTACTTTTAACTTTGAAGATTGTTTGAAAAAATGTATTATAATTTATACAATATTACTAGTTACAATCCAGATTTATCCAAAATTTGTTTTAGCTCTTAACAGATACAATGTGGAGATAAAAATACAAAAATAAACAAAAACACTAGGGCAATACTGATCATTACGAATAACTTTTAGTATCAGACCAGTCAAGAAATTGCGAAAAAAAAAAAAAATGTCCTGTACATTTTGTCGACTTATGCAAACATAAATGTATAGGCCGATTGTTTTTTTTTGTGATTTCTGTATAGGTTCCACTATAAAAAGTATTTATAATGGTGACATTACCAGCGTCTTCATTTATTATTGTATTGTTGTCCCCACGCTGTATAAGATCTGCGTTAGTTACATTAAGAAACAACAGTTGTGATATCGATACCTCACCGTTAGCATTTTCTTTATTATTTATATTAATGATATATTATGTAGTTGGACTAAATCCTTACCACCATATTTTTAATACACTTCTTCTTTAAAAAAGAGCTTATGATGTAAGACTTGCAATGTTTTTACTAATGTTGTATCTATAACCACCGCTGCTTAATTGATGCAAAATTCAACTCTAAAGCAACAGTGGATTGAACTTCTCATTAAGCCATACTTCTCTCCATTTACGTCATATTCTCAATGTTGTAACTCAAAACATTGTGTTCTGCACAAATATGCACGCATGAATTATTGCCGAGGTATAGGTACACACACGTGTTGACTTTCACAATTTATAGCTTCCGGCCTTCCTGCAGAGTTTCCAAATTGTTATGGAATTCCTGGCGCCTAGTAGTTGTTAGTGCATTAAAGATCAACTGAAAGTTCAAATTTTTCTTAGATTTTTCTGATGTGAAAAATCATTAAATGACTTCTCCTGCTAAAACCAACCTGGGTCCTTAATTGTGTTTTACATTCTAGGGCCACGGACACTCTTTCAAATATTCCCGCAGCCCTTCCCGGCTTCAGCCCTACTAGGCCATTTCAGTGTTGCTGATATCTAATCATGAATCCCCGACCGGTCCTATGAGACCGCGGTGTTACTGTTTTACTATTGTGTCTCGTTTTGTAGGTATGTGATAGGTTAAAGCGGGCATCGAACACTACATGTCTTCCACCCGGGCTTGAGCCCTATTCAAAATATGGCATTGACAAAAAGCCATCGAATGCAGTTGATGGCGTCAAATCTATGATTGAAATATGTAAAATAAATTGTACTTACTGCATCAGACTGCTTAAATTGAATTGTGACTTTGCGGTCGGGTTTTTTGACAATGTCAACTTTTTTTTATTATGAGCAGTGACTCTGGCCTTTGAGTAACCTTTTCTTAAGCTGGTTTATTTTTCTAACATAGTCATGTTTCTTTTCTTCAAGTGTTCTTTTTATTCGCCCTCATATCCCTCGTGTGCATCTTCTTTTTACGAATAGTGTATTTTTGAATTTATCAGCACCATTCCCTTAGCTGGTAATCATAGTTATCTGTAAGACCAAGATTTTGCATAGCCATCCGGGCATTTATCAGACAAGTCCAGGAAGTGGTAATTTTTTTTAATCTTTGCGTTATTTTCCAGTTTGAACCTGTTAACAGCCAAATTCTTTTCATATCTCAACATGCAACGCATACCAGCTTATCCTCGTACTATCACATGATTCGCAAAGCCGCATTCCACATTACTTACCTACTACACTAATAATTCTTGGAGGATCATAAATTGCGTCTGTAATGCACTCTCCAACCCCGACGACGTTCCGTTTCAACGAGACGCGTAGGCTTGAGTTCTTCAAGTATATTGTTGTATGCTTCGAGAGTTTGAGTGGATGCTTTTGATTTTTCATGAGGATCATTGTGAATGCTTTATTTTGTGTGAGTTAAAATATTCTATCTTTTATTAGTTATATCTTTTAGATTTTCGATTTCGTTATGGATGAGATTTTTACTGACTGTTTCTGCGTTAATCTTATACTTCTACTCATATGCAGTCACGTTTCTCGGAATAGGTTTCTCTTGGTAATTCTAACATCATTAGAGTCATCGCCATTAAATCTTCTTGGATGAGTTCATATAGTTTTCTCAATATATCTACAGTTTCTTTTGGCTGACGTTTCTTTCTTTTGTTCTTTTTTATTAACTTCATCAGCTCTCTCTATTCTTATATCTTTGAAGTTGCTATCACTAACAGAATATAATTCCGTTTTATTGTTCTTAATTTATTTTTGATGTTATTTCCTTGTTATTTTCGTTCATGCTTTCATATAAATTCGCACGTTTATATTGGGGTTACAAACCGATGAGAGGTGCCGATGCACCTGTGTTGAAACGCTTGAAATTGAAATAACTCGTGTCATTCTAAATATACCCGAATATATTTACCCATACAGAAATAACCTTTTATATATATCCCAATACATTTATAACGAAAACCTTTTGCTTCACTATTTATATACACTTTGGCTGAGCGAATTTAATACAGGCTAAGTCATCTTAGATGTGATGCCAGGCAAGTTAAAAAACCCACCTGTCAGTTTTTATGCTTCTCTGGTACTGAATCACATGGTGCATTAGTTTTTCTATTTATTTCTAAATTTCTGTTAGTCATTTGAGTTATTTTTGTCATCAATCAGTCATATTTCTGTAGCACTTATTCCGTCTCCGTCGTTTGACGTTTAATCAAGCACAGCCTGCGGTTACTCATCTGTGTAAACTATTAGCAGTAAAATGATCATTACAGAACGTTGACCTTCATCTAGTTCGTCTAACTAATGTGTAGTTGATTAAAATAAAATTCTGGAAGAGATTTCTTCTGATACAACCGTCATCTTTGTACTTTTATTTCTATTTTCTTCTTCTTGTCTGTTTAATATGGGTGTGAATTATTTGTTAAATAAGTAAAAATAATTAAATTTAGTTTTTTTTAGTTTTAGTTATCCCGGCCATTGCCAGGGTCAGCTTTCCTACTAAACTTTCTCCACTTTGCCCGATCTTTAACAGATTCATTATATATTAAATAAGTATAAATAAGTAAGATAGTTGATTTTGTGCATCAGTCACACTGCCCAGATTAAACGTCGTGTTATTTTCATCAAAAGGTTTACAGTTTTTCCCACTATATTGTATAATTTTAGTTCAACAATTATACTGAAGTTCTTTGTTTTGTAGATTTCTTATAAAAATAGTACATCATCAAATCTGCTAGTTTCAATTCAAATCAGATAAACGACTGTAAAACGATAACATTTGCATTATAAATTAATGATACTTCTCGGTAGCAACAATTTTGAAATCGTTTTAATCCCCAATGCCACTACCGTTTGCATAAAAACCAAATTCTAATTTCAACTCTGCATTTTCATTGCAAGCCAGACATACAGCATCCATCAACACTTCTCCTCTTAAATCTAGATGCACTACAATCTTGATATACAGTCTGTCTCTCACACCCATCTCAGCATTCAAATTACATAATATAACAAAAAATATATACAGATGCCGCGTCCGAACCGCTGCTCGTGTAAAAGCGAATTATCAAAGAGTATCGTAGGCGTATATGAGACACAACACATTTATTACCGTTGCCTGACTCACTATCAGCTTCTTTAATATTGAGCCAGTGACAGACGGACGGATAAACTTGTCGTTTATCACTGTAATATTGGGTTGTGTGTGAAGAGGTAATTTGTTGTTGCTATTCTTCTTTTGCTTGTCCTTATCTCACGGTAGAGTTGAAGTAAATTCTCTCTTATTTGTGACGTTATCAATTGCATATATTCAGTTATAAGATCTATCCGTCTTTTCTTAAGTTTTCCATTACCTTTCATGTTTTTCATTACTTTTATGAGTCTCACTATGTTATTTCGTGTCGTCTTATTCAGACATAATGGCAGTATTCAACCCCTTTTTAGGGCTAAGTGATGAAAAAGACACTATTTTAGTTAAGGTATCTCTAGAAAAGCCTTCACAGTGAAGCAAGTCAAGCGCTAGTTTATAACAATTAAAAAAAGAAGTCCCTTTCGCTTCACTCGGTATAAAATATATCGGATATGTCAACGATTACACACCTTTTGCTTCGGTACTCTACACTATATCAAACTCATTCTCTACGATAGTCAGTGATGATGCACCGATCTCCAAACCCACAAGAGAGAGTTTCAGAACTAGTTGCTAATGAAAAATCTTGGCTACAAGGTTGCCTATGCAAATATTTCTAATTGGCTAGACTAGAACAACCAGAGATAATGTGGAGGATTGACTTTTCTCGAACGGTCACATACCCGATTAAAGTCAACTGTGCTCCTTCACAATAAATCTCCGGTATTATAGTTATTCGTCATGGTAACTTCGTTCATAATTGTATAGACAAAACCTTTGGATTTTTCCAAAAAGATCAC
>JAKKIA010000052.1:0-27500 GCA_030763345.1 Mythimna separata
CGACAGAGTTCATAGTTTTGTATGCGCGCTTCACGCTGGCGTATTTCAAGCGTATAGTGATGAATACGCGTGTGTGAAGCTACGCGGCTGTAGATAGTAGGTTTTACACTGCCTCCGGAGTTATTTATGAGATGTACAGTCAGCTACTCGTTGGCGATTTGGTTACGTGCCCAAAAGCGAAGAAGTAGGATCCAATTTTCTAAAAAGTTGTAGTATGTGTGGAATCACACCTATAGTCCGTCTAATGAAAGCGGAAGAAAAGCCTTACTAACTAGTAGGAGAATCATGTCTTGACACTTCACAATTATTTTTATTTCCTACAATTGCGGCTGAATAATGTTGCCAATTAAATTTAAAAAAAAAACTCCAGGTCACGCTTTCATTAGACGCACTCTAGTGCGCTTTACACTGCCTTCAGAGTCATCTACGTAACGTATAGTCAGCTGCGTGTTGGCGATTTGATAGTAATAACGTCTTTGTTCACTTAGCAATAAAGTCGTTATTTGTACAAATGTTATTACTGGCGCGCTACACTCACGCCTCGTCGGTGATGTTCAAACAGGCTAGGGCCGTAGTACTCGCCACCACCTAAAGGAAGCATTTATTTACTATAAGTAGTAACGTTGTGGAGGTCTGGTAGGCAGCCGCTCCTCGTAAAATACTGGTATCAGCTAAATCCGGCTTGACTGGAAGCCGACCTCAATATAGTTGGGAAAAGGCTAGGTAAATGATGAAGTAGTAATGTTGTCGACAGCACGCGTCGTGCGTCGAAGACTGATGCTTTATCTTACCCGAGATATATAATTATAATGTACAATTGTACATACATAACAAAAGCGTGCCGTTCGGTCGCCTGGCTCTTATACCTGCGGAATTCAATCTTATAACTGAGGCAATAAGGGTTAGAAGTATAAGTCTGGCATTTAGTATCTGTACAGTCACAGCATTTTGATTTGTTATATTTACACCCCAAACATAAATATCTTTATCCTATTCGCCAGGGTCGTATGTTGTAGGGTTGTATAATTTGGTTGTGGATGTGCGACCCTGGCGGAATAAACCACGAGAGTGTTGGTCGGATATGTCCGACGGAGGCGGTTAAATGTCATTTGTGCAAAACAACCCTACAAGGTTCATTTTTCTTACTTCACACTTTGACCGCCACAGTCACGTATACATGACAAAGCAAGAAGTGTCGAGCACGCCACGGTCAGGACTACAAGACAGACTTAAACACTAATAAATCGTGTAAGAAAGTATTATTTTCCTTATTTGTATTTTTTAAAGAATAATCTAATCGTTAAGTTGTCCCTTGGTGTAGAAAGCATATTTCCATATTTGTCGTGGCTGTCATAAGGTTCATTTTACTGCAGTCCGAGCAGGCGACCGCGCAACACAATCGTAACTAACTCATAAGTGAGACTATACTTAACATCATGAGAGCAGAACTGCGGGGGTATTGCCTGCTGCTTTCGACAGCTCAAATGATGATCACTTGTTATACTTAGCGTTCCGAGATGCAATAAAAGTAATTATATCGCGAATCCGACCAAATTTAATAGTCACAAAATATAAGGACTAGAGTGTCTAATGAAAACGCGACCTGGAGTTTTTTTTATTTTATTTTGATGGTCACACTATTCAGCCGCAAATGTAACAAATAAAAAAAATGTGAAGTGTCAAGACATGATTCTCCTACTAGTTAGTAATACCACATACAAAATTTTTGGATACAACCTCTTTTTTCTCAGGTCGCGCTTTCATTAGACGGACTATAGCTCTATATGGGAAAGCGCTGATATTGTTGAAATGTTACAGGCACTCTATGTGACTATGATCAGCATCTCCTCTGGTGTGCTGTCAGTCTGATCACGTGTTAAAAGTCTGATGTTCCCACTGCTGGTACTTAGGCCTACTCTCTAGGAGAGAGAATGGGCCGTAATCCACCGCGCGGGCCCTGTGCGGATTAGTGGATGTCACATGTTTTCGAATTTTTGGTTTTAGAAGGAAAATGCAGGTATGTGCATTTTCCTTCACCGTTTTGAGAGCAGTGGTGATGAAATAAATTACACAAAGTAATGCGCCTAGCTGGGTTTGCATCACTGCTCTCGCAAAATAATAAAAAAAAATTGTAAATAATAACAAAATAATGTAAAAGTTGAGATATATTTGTTGTTCTAGAGTTAAGAGCCGTGTATAATACTGTATAATACATTCTGTCATTGTATAATACGCAATAATCTGTATAATACGTTGTATAAAGTTGTATCGTAGCGACAGTTACACGTTTTTATAAAGCGGAACAGTTTGAGTGCGAGCGAGACGCAAGACGAGCGAGTGAGAGGTCCGATTCCGTGATGTTGTCACAGATCATTATTATTATGTATACATTAAATATTTATTCACTATTTCATGACTTTTATTTTTCTTACCACTAAAATCCCTTATCAGGAGCTCGTGGCTAGATAATAACAGCCGCACAGGTCGATCTTCAAGGTTAAGCAACGCCTAGGTTGGTCTGTGGATGGGTGACCATCTTAACATAACGAGTTTCCTCCGTGCCTCTCGGAAAGCACTTCAAGTCGTTGGTCCCGGCTGTCATTTGGAGATCTTTGGCAGTCGTTACGGATAGTCAGAAGCCAGTAAATCTGACTCCAGTCTTGCCATGAAGTACCGTGTTACCCCAGTTAATGGGTTGTGGAAGTCTGGTAGGCAGCCGCTCCTCGTAAAATACTGGTATTCAGCTAAATCCGGCTTGATTGGAAGCCGAACCCAATATAGTTGGGAAAAGGCTAGGTAGATGATGACTAAAATCCCTTATCGGAGTTTTGACCAACTGTAAGGGCTCCCACACATAAACACGATACGACGTTGCGTTGTACAACGATGCGGCGTCGAAGTCGCGTCGTGGTAGATTTCCACGACGCGTCACGACACGACGTAAAGGTAAAGGAAAGGTCCGTAGTTAGCCAGGCCGCACACCAGGCATTCAATTGTTTCTCCACAATTGTAGCGCCACATTTGAAATGCGACACATTTAACGCCCCCGTATATTCCTACGTGAGCACGCACACCGAGGACACATTTGTAGCGGGCGCACTTTGTGGCGAGACGTCATCCGCGCTACAATAATTTAAGATCGCACCTGTTCGTTTTTTGTGTCGCGTTGGCTTGAAAAAATGAAAGACAACATTGAATTTTAGGTTGAATTTATTGCAGAGGTTGAAAAAAACCCTATATTATACAATCATACACCCAAAGATTATAGTAACAGACGGATTACAGAAATTATTTGGTGTAAGATTGGTGAAAAGTTGTGAAATTTTGTAATTCCCGTAATTTGTGCAATCTTGATTAAACGGATGAACCCAATACCTAACGTCTTCTTTTTCTCATGAATCGCCACATCAAGAAATAGTCGTCATCAGAAGATGACGTCGACATGCTAAAAGCGGTGCCACGCTACAACTGTGCTTCCGATGTGCGTATATACGATACATTTGTAGTAAGCTGAATTGTAGCGCAACGATTGTGGCGACGTAAATGTTCGATACGTGTAGCATGTGGCGCTGGTGTGCGGCCTGCCTTACTCAGATACCCGCGAAACGAGATACAATAGTAAAACAATAACAGCGCGGTCTCATAGGACCGGTTGGGGATTCAAACGTTAAGTAATTTGTTCAATTTTGAAATTATTGTAAACGGTTGAGTCACATTCCTTGTCATATACTCAAATATCGACAAATATAAATCTGTATTCCGAATCTACGAGTGCCAACAACTTTTTTAGGATGCTCATCGTAGATTTCCACGACGCGACGTCGTATCGTGAAGCGACGCCGCCGCCGCATCGTTGTACGACGCGACTTCGTATCGTGTTTATGTGTTTGAGCCCTTAGACCGTCTGTCCACCGCCCCCATCACCGGGACGTCACCGAGAACGAGATTATTTCGGGCCGAGTTTAACGTTTGAATCCCCAACCGGTCCTATGTGACCGCGCTGTTATTGTTTTACTATTGTGTCTCGTTTCGCGGGTATCTGAGTAACTACGATGACGTGACGGCGATCGTGTGTCCACCGCATTTATGATACACAAAATCAAAACCGGGTGAATGGCGCGGTGCGACGGTAGTATGTGGTAGTATGTGGTGTGTGTACAAGCACAAACTTGTTTTGTATAGCAGGCACATCGGCCGGTCATAAAACCGTGCCGAGTTCTAGCGGTCACGCCGAACTACCTACTCAATCATCGGCGGCCGGGATGACGGGCGTGCGGTGGACACATGGCCATAAAAATTGTATCGCTAAAGCCGGATTTACATTACGAAACTAGTGTCATGCGTGATAAAACTAATTTCAGCATATGTGAAACTTCTTTCGTTTAAGTTATCAATAGGTACCCGCGAAACGAGACACGTAGTAAGACAATAACAGCGCGGTCCTATGAGACCGGTCGGGGATTCATGAATTAAATTCTATTGTCGTGAAATTATCAGTATCGCAGAGATAATGGCCCTGTCAACATCAAAGCTGTATTTTAAACAAACGACAACAATTTTTTTTGCCAAACGACACTAGCTGTTTTGCGTCGCATTTACATAATAAAATTAGTTGCATAGCATTATTTTCACAAAAAAATATGCGCATAGTGAAACTACTTCAGTGTCATGACAGTAATTGTAAAACTGAACGTTTACACGTGAAATTAGTGTCATAAAACTAATTTCATGAACTATAGTTTCGTAATGTAAATCGGCGCCTCATCTCGTTCTCGGTAACGTCCAGGTGACGGCGGCGGTGGACAGACGGCCTAGGGGCCTCGCCCACGGCGACTTTTTAAAGCGATGCATTAGCGCGGCTGCCGCGCGTTCGTATCGCAATACAGTCGCCTAGTCGCTCGCGGCTTGCCCCAGCCCACGCCACAATTCTCAGTCGCGACGCAACGCGCGTCAGCAGCGCTAATAACGCGGTACAGTCGATGGTGGTGGGTGGTGCAGCGGTAGTGTTAGCATCGCGACGAGGGACCTAAACAAGCGTGGACACTTCGGGTCTGCACCACTGTGAGCAGTACTGAGTCTTACACGAAGCATTTATGTATAGAAGACCTTACAGCCTCGCCTCAAGTTCATTTCACACTACGCTAACAATCTAACATACACAACATGTAACATTATTAACGCACATCCTCTTGGGGGGTCATTATACTCATCATTTTATGAACAACTTTTACTGTGGGACCAAACACGAAATCGAGAAAAAAATAAACAGCAGTTCCATACATTTATGTTCGCTTTTCGTCAAAATGTAGGGAACAGCTGATAATTTTTTCTATAAAGGAAGCACCTGTTAAATAACGTGAAAATCTATTTCCTATTTTCGTTCCTATTCACCCCGTTTGACTGTAAATAAAAACAGAAATTGTGTAACGTAAGTTGTTATAGACGCCATCTATTGAGGTTCATTTGAACTAAGACTTGTTCCTAACAAAAACTCAAGCGAATAATAGGTATTAATTGTTGTTAGTACAGACATTATTTTTTTATTTAGGTAGGTATCATCTTTAATTATTGACAAAACACTTATAAGTCTGTTTTTTCCAAAACAATTACTCATAGCATTATAATGTTTTATGCACACAATGAAAGGATTATCAATGTTAACATCTATGCAATGGTAACATTATTAGTTTATGGATTGAACATTTGACACACTTATAGTTTTCTTTTCGTTAATGTAATATCTGAATGAATTAAAACCTCTCTTTCAAATATTCGTTATCCGTGTTATATGATATATTTTGTGTGGACTTCCCAAGCAAATCTTATTTTATAAAGTTTTAAAAAACAACTTTCCGGATGCGTTATTTTCTAAATATTGGCACAATCCAATTTCAAAAGAACGACGTCTTTGTGTGTACATACGTTGTTTTACTTATTTTATTTTATTGATATAACTATAATATTTTTCCAATAAATAAAATAATCTATTAAATATACAAATTACTAGTCCATCTGTAATGTAATAAATGTTTTATATAAAATTAAAAGTGTAGAAACGTATATCAAATCTTGATTATTTTTACCTACTGATGTTGGTACAATCTAAACTTTGTAAAATAACAGACTCTTGAGTCTGTGCCTGTTGCAAACTTTCGTGAAGTTCCGTGTGTGCAGTGCAGAACTTTTTAAAATGTAAGTATACTTTCTACATTTCTTCAGTTTTTCAATTTAGAGCGACTACTACTGTTGTTTTATTGTTGAATTAACATGTTTATTGTTTTTTGCAGAACAGACAGGAAATATTATGGGAGGAGTTATTTCGAGATAAGTCGGTCTGTTGAATCATGGATTCTTGCAATAAATACTAAATAGGTAGGTACCTACCAAACTTTTAATCCGTAAACGTTCAGCGAGTTGAATTCTTTTATGTAGGTACAGACTTATCCATCCTTACGTATGATGATCAAGGATTACGACTCCGCGGCGGTATGATGATGATTGCAACCAAATTACTGCTGTATTACGACGAAGTGTTATAAGTACTAACATGGTGTGGCACCAAATGCGGAATGTTTTGGGCTTTGGGCATAATAACATTGAACATAATAACGAAAAAGCTTGTTTGTGTCGGTTAATATTTTGTTGTGAATGTGTCTGCGTGTAATCTAAGTACTAAGTTTTTGCATGATTTGAATACTTATCCCTTTCTTTTTAGAATTGCTAAATGTTGCGGAGTCGGCAGTGGCGGCGGCAGCGACGCCGCGCAGCACCACGCCGCTAACCCAATCGTCGTCCATACTGGACGAAGAGTAAGTAGGTAAGTCGAGTTGTGAGCTATTCAATTTTCAGCTTCGTGTAGCAAAATAATGCGTATATCGCCCGTTTTCAATAAGCTGTCTATGTAAAGGTGCAGCTACTAAAGATAAACAAATCCTTTTGCCCTTACTTGCTTTCCTATAACCTACCGACGGATAGCATTTCCTACCAAAAGTTGTGGATGGATAGATAGAATCTTTGTAAGTATATCGGAAATAGCTATCTATCTTTGAACTGTGGTAGGTTATTTAAAACGGGCGTGAATGACCTTCCCTGTAAGACCTTTTTGTGATTTTCTGATCATGGTATGAGCAGATTTGACATTATAATAACCTAATGTTGGACCGATGATCTGGTGAAGGTCGCGGGAATCCGATGGATGTGAGACGCACAGGACCGGGCATTATGGCGGGACTTGGGGGAGGCCTATGTCCAACAGTGCACGTCTTGGTTGAAACGATGAATTTGAAGTTGAAAGAAGCCAGTAAATCTGACTCCAGTCTTACCATGAAGTACCGTGTTACCCCAGTTAATGGGTTGTGGAGGTCTGATAGGCAGCCGCTCCTAGTAAAATACTGGTATTCAGCATTTCAGCTAAATCTGGCTTGACTGGAAGCCGACCCCAATATAGTTGCGAAAAGGCTAGGTAGATTAGATGTTTCTGAACTAAATAAAATAATATTTTACAGAACAAGAGCCGAGGAGCGCCGATTACGCACCCTACTACGCGAGGCGCTGATGGCCCAGCAGAGGGCCAACGAGCGCCTCGAGCGGCGAGCGCGCCAGCAGGAGCGGCGGCGCCTCCAGAGAGCACACGTCCTGAGCCTAGAGAAGACGTCCAGCGCCTGCAGAGTGAAGACGTCCTGCACCTCCAGAGAGCAGAACTCCTGCGCCTAGAGAACACGTCCTGCGCCTAGAGAACACGTCCTGCGCCTAGAGAACACGTCCTGCTCCTCCAGAGAGCAGAACTCCTGCGCCTAGAGAACACGTCCTGCGCCTCCAGAGAGCAGAACTCCTGGGCCTAGAGAACACGTCCTGTTCCTCCAGAGAGCAGAACTCCTGCGCCTAGAGAACACGTCCTGCACCTCCAGAGAACAGAACTCCTGCGCCTAGAGAACACGTCCTGCACCTCCAGAGAACAGAACTCCTGCGCCTAGAGAACACGTCCTGCACCTCCAGAGAACAGAACTCCTGTGCCTAGAGAACACGTCCTGCACCTCCAGAGAACAGAACTCCTGAGCCTAGAGAACACGTCCTGCGCCTGCAGAGTGAACACGTCCTGCACCTCCAGAGGGAACATCCTGCATCTGCAGTAGAACTGGCGCAGGGCGGTTGCCGCAGGGAGCTCTGTTCGAGTTCCTAAGTTGTAATTATAAGGTCTTGTCAAGCTTACAGTGCTAGTAGCAGAATGACCAAAAAGTGAATAATATGTAGTATTTAGCTTAGGTGTTATGTTTGTTTTATATTATGCAACTAATAATTTTTTCTTCTCATTTGAAAAGGAAGTTTTTTTTTTGTAATCGTAAACTTCGTATATACTGGGTGTAAGGGACAGCCCTCCACAAACTTTAAGGGTCAATTCCCACTGAAAGAGCAGCGGCCGTAACAGCAAGTGACTGAGCGCGGCGCCGCGCGGGGCAGTGCGGCGCCGCGAGAGGCAGCGCGGCATCCCGAGGTGCCGCAATGAGCCTCCGCGTGGTAGCTTTGAAAACTAGTGTGCGATCTACTTCACTCAAGGAAAGTTGTGTAGCAATAAATATGGTGGATTTGGATTTATGTATCATAGCACATGCTGTAGAAGAAGAACAAGAAGTAACAAACAAAACGGGCGGGTAGGAAATGGTCGCTCGCGCGCAGCCGCGCGTCTGTCAGCTGCGCCGCGGTCGGCCGCACGTCGGCTAGCGGCGCCGCGATCGGCCGCGCGGCGCCTCTTTTGACTAGTCGGTAGAAGGCTCACGCGACCCCTCCTTTACCTTCAAATGACTAAAAACTTTTTAGTCACGTATATAAGATTCAAAATAGTTTGTAATATTTTGCCTCAAAAAGACGCTGCCGGCCGCTGCTCTTTCAGTGGGAATTGACCCTAAGGGGCTTGCTCAGTAGACGAATCTGAACATCCTCCCGTAAAATTTATTTTCAGGAAAAGAAAATAAAATTAAGCCTCACCATACAAAATGATAAATTTTATCGGACAGTTTGTATGGAGAGGTCGAATTTTTTTTCCTTTCCTGAAAAAAAATCTTGAGGGAGGATGTTCAGATTCATCTACTGAGCAAGCAGCCCTTAAAGTTTGTGGAGGGCTGTCTAAAAGTATATCATATAGAAAATGAAAAATGATGTCCTGCGACTAAACTACCTCTTATCTACTATCATCTGGTCATTTTCGAATAATATTTGGTATGCAGACTAGGAACATTATGAGGAATACACAGTTTATATTATTGTCGGCGCCATTTTGTATAGTACATGTAAAATGACACCATCATCTGCCTAGCCTTTTCCCAACTAAATTGGGGTTGACTTCCAGTCAAGCCGGATTTAGCTGAATACCAGTATTTTACGAGGAGCGGCTGCCTACCAGACCTCCACAACCCATTAACTGGGGTAATACGGTACTTCATAGCAAGACTGGAGTCAGATTTACTGGCTTCTGACTATCCGTAACCACTGCCAAAGATCTACAAATGACAGCTGGGACCTACGGCTTAACGTGCTTTCCGAGGCACGGAGGAAACTCGTTATGTTAAGATGGTCACCCATCCACAGACCAACCTAGGCAAGCGTTGCTTAACCTTGAAGATCGACCTGTGCGGCTGTTATTATCTAGCCACGAGCTCCTCACATGTAAAATGACACCATGTCAACAAAATTGTGGTCACCCTATTCTCCAATTTACAGGAATAATATTGAAAGTTGTTTTTTTTTGTATAATAAACGGTCTTTGGCGCTCTACACACTGCACCGCGTCCCGCCGCGGGGCGCGGAATACGGCAGATAACGCGCGCGGCGACGGAGGCGCAGATCTGCCGTACTTATGGCGCAATTTCATTAGTCGATAGGGCCCGCATGCGGGGTGCGAGAGATTTTTGGAACGCATGCCACAGGGCCCGCATTCGGGGAACCGTTTTCATTAGTCGATAGGGCGCGCATGCCGGGTGCGAGAGATTACTGGAATGCGTGCCACAGGACCCACATTCGGGGAACCGTAGACGGTATACCGAACATGTATCGACTTGGTAACTTTCATTGGTTGTTATCCCGCATGCGGGGACTCCTCGCATGCTGTATACCGAACGAGTTAACGACTAATGAAAATGCGCCATTAGCGGTGTAATCTGCTCCCCCGCACGGTGAAGCAGATTACGACGGCCTCGCGCTAAATAAATTCGTAAGTATGTTCACTGTGCTGTCGATCGTCGTGCAGAATGGACGAAATTATTCAATTTTAAGATGTTGCAATTATATTGTCATTTTGGTGTTTTTATACAAGAATTATGACACTGCGTCCATAGAAGATTTTTTTCAAGTCTTTACAATATCAAATCACGCGCGGGACCGCGGAGCCAGTGTGTCATACCGCGTGGCACGCACGATTGGTAGAAACTGCGCGCGGAATGCCTTCCCGTGCAGTTCCGCGTCGGCAGTGTGCTATGCTAGGCGTGATTTCTATACCAATTGAGGTACTTTCATCATCATCATCTGCCTAGCCTTTTCCCAACCATGTTGGGGTCGGCTTCCAGTCAAGCCGGATTTAGCTGAATACCAGTATTTTACGAGGAGCGGCTGCCTACCAGACCTCCACAACCCATTAACTGGGGTAACACGGTACTTCATGGCAAGACTGGAGTCAGATTTACTGGCTTCTGACTATCCGTAACGACTGCCAAAGATCTACAAATGACAGCCGGGACCTACGGATTAACGTGCTTTCCGAGGCACGAGGTACTTTCATACAACGGTAAAATCTGCCATCCCGCGCACCGCGGCGGGACGCGGTGCAGTGTGTGGAGCGTTTAAGTTTGGCGAATCTTCAGACTAGTCAAGAGTGGGATTCGAAAGGATTATTTATTTATATACTCTTTATTGTACACCGTAATAATACATTTTTCACAAGGAGCTTAACATTAGTAGGGATGGTAGTACCTACAATGGGCGGTCTTATCGCTAACAGCGATTTTTTACAGACAACCTTTGGATGGAATTGACTTAGAAGGAGAATAGATACGCTGGTAGTTTCAGGTAGGATTGTTAATTTAAATAAAAACCACATAAAATATTCTGTAGTTATATTTATTTCAATAGTTAATTAACATTAGCGTAGAGTCATTCGGGTCAAGAGGACGCATTTTATATTTCTCTACAACACCAATATAAAAATAATGGATTCTTAAAAATGTAGTATTGACATTTAGGTAGGCTACTTATTGCTTTATTAAATGCATATATTTGTAAACTGATTTTCTAAATAGTTTTCTTAGAATCACTTAATTATGACCCTCAGTCAGAATGCGAACAATTGACCCGTAATGCGGGTAACAGCACGCAGTCTGGGGGGCAAAAGTTCGCATACGGGGTAAGTAAACGCAATGATATAATTTGTGGTAAGTTAATTAAAACAAAACAAATAATTAAAGATATTTTTAATAAACCTATTAAGTAATTAAGGCAACTTAGCAATCATAGTAATTAAACAACCTTAAGGAGTTCAGTTATATAGTATTTAGAAACAAAACAATATAATTAACAATAGAGACCAATGTAGTATTTTGGCACTTAAACATAATAATAAGTATTATTATTAATTAAAAACAAAACAAATAATTAAAGATATCTTTTAATAAACCTGATTTGTTCCTCTGTCAGTATTTTTCGGTCAGGTCGTTTTCTGATGTAATTCCGGGGCATTTTTCTGAAACTAAAAAATAAATAACCATAAATATGTATCACGCGGTGCTATAACAATGTACCTAAAAACTGTGTAACATAATTAAGCTAATAGGTACCTATAACTTTTCATTTTTAGTTAACCCTGTAACACGTAAATACTGGTATGCAATGGTGCGTATTAATCGATAAAATTAATGCGCATCATTGCATACCAATGTTTAAGTACACTGATCAACAAGATATAAATAATTCTCTAAATTAAATTATAAAACACTAAACGTTAAAAAGGTGGTGGGTAAAAGAACGCATGTAAGGGTAAAAGATCGCGTGCGTTCTCTTGACCCCGTTCTCTTACCCCACAGGACACATTTTTGAATACCGCGCCGAAACATACGTAAGTTCGAAAAATAATCTAAAATTATTACTCTGTATGGATAGCTTAATAATGATGTTACAACACTTAATAGTACTTACCACGATTATCTTGTGTTTATGGGAGATATACACTTTTCCTTAACACAAAAAACTAAGTTTAGATCAATGAAAAACACACTTTTTTGATTTGTTTTCGTTAGAACCGCAGCGCAGCTACAAACAGCTTGGTTTCAACATGGCCGCTCGCTAGCCACTGACTCCGTCATAGACGCGCCCCCTGTCCCTTCATTCCCCGCGGAGATTTTAGCATTGCGATCTCTTACCCGATGCGTGCTGTTACCCCGAATGACTCTAGTCTAGCACCATCCGCTCCCCCGCCCGTGCCCGCGCTCCCCCCGCTGTCCACACATACATACATTCATACACCGCGCACCGCTCGCCACTCTACAACTCTTATATATTATAACTAAGGCTCCGTACACAGACCGGCTTGGAGAGGACAGCAGATTTTTTATCACATTAAATAGAGAGTTTTAATTACTCAGATACCCGCGAAACGAGACACAATAGTAAAACAATAAGACCGTTTTCACATTATCCGATCCGATATCGGGTATCGGACTCCGATCCGATATCGGGGTAAGTAAAATGTATGAAATATGTACCTGTCTTTCATATTGTCCGACCCGATATCGGATATCGGAGCACGGCATTTCATACATTTTACTTACCCCGATATCGGATCGGCGTCCGATACCGATATCGGATCGGATAATGTGAAAACGGTCTAACAGCGCGGTCTCATAGGACCGGTTGGGGATTCAAAAGTTAAGTATGTGTGGTAAGGTTTATTTTTGCATGTACACTGCGCGTTCAAGCATTCTTTATGTCAAAACATTGCACATGCAAAAATAAACCTTACTGCAAATACTTAAAACTCTGTTTTCAACGTGATAAATCTGCTCTTCTCTCCGAGCTGGTCTGTGTGTATGGACTTTAACAGAACATTCGATAACTAACAATAATCTGACGGAATCTAATATTATTATAGTCTTTTAATTATACAACATTAGCGAGGGGCGATACCGAGATGTTTTACCGATCGAAACATTGACTGGTCTACACTGTCCTCGCATATGTCTGTGTTGTAATATCGAAGTATTGTAGACCCAATAGTTTTTTGAAAAGAGTAACCATGGAGTTTCTTGCCGGTTCTTCTCCATAGGAAACGACCGATTTGGAACCGTGCAGTAGTTTTAGACCTTTTATATGTGCCTATGTAGGCCTATGTGAAATAAAATAATTTTGAAAGAATCGGACTCGTTAAAATAAAACATGGACTCGCCTTTCTACTAAATAATCGAGATGTGTTTCGATAGTTTCGAGTCGACGGAATCGATCCCTAGTTTTCGATCGTTTTACGTCCGTTTTCAACAAGCTTTTGCCCTTACTTGCTTTCCTGTAACCTACCGACGCATTTCCTACCAAAAGTTGTGGATTGATAGATAGATAGCTATCCCCGATAAACAGTAAGATTCTATCTATCAATATCAATCCACAACTTTTGATAGGAAATGCTATCCGTTAGTAGGTAATAGAAAAGCAAGTAGGCAAAAGGATAAATTTGTTTATCTTTAGTAGCTGCAACTGTAGATATATTATAGCTTATTGAAAACGGGAGTTAATCAGTCACTCTCACTCAAACCTCTAAACCATCGAGGAACAACTCGCTCTAAACGCGCCATGCGCCAGTCGCAATAACAGACAAGAGTCGGACTCGAGTCGAAGTCGAAACAATCGAGAACTATCGATTATTACAATCGGATAAAACTTCTCGGATCGCGCATCGCTATACAACAGTGTTATATAGTTTAGTATTTATTACATTTCACATCGAAATCTGTGTTATGAGCTACCACGTCATTTTTCATTCAAACTCGTGCGAAGATCTTTTGAATCTATATATTTCAAGATTTGTGTTAGATCTATACTCCTTTTGCAAAAACATTAGATATTTAAACAAACCGTTTATACTGTCCGATCAAACGATTTTGGCTTTTATTGCGTTAAGGACATGATAAATTACGGCTGCAGTAAATGGTATTGTCACCAGTTTTTTTTTGCTTTTAACGCCATCCAAACTAAAAAATCCGAACGGACAGTAAAAAAAATTGTTTATAAGTATATCTAATCTTGTTGCGAATGAAATATAAGAAATCATCAAAGATGATTAAAGCATATCTTATTGAAAATACCTCCATAAGTTTAGCTTTATATACCATTCGAAGTGTTTACTAAACAGAAATCTTTGTATTATAATTTGTACACTTAGGGCCTGTTTCACCACCTATGATTAAGTTTCGAGTATCTTACTTGGCAGATAATTTCATACAAATTCTGTTCCATTTTTGAATTTATTCAGTGAGTAGTGCCTACTCGGACATTGTGAAACAGGCCCTTAGAAACATATAGCTAACACAAAATTGACCCTCAGATGAGCTTTACTTTACACTTTCTTGATATGAGCCATCAAGATTCAAGATACAGTACTCGGCGATAAATTTTGCACATCAACCTTACATAAAAATTGCTGTATTTTATACAAAGAATAAAAAGAATAATTGAAAGAAGCAAATCATAATTGTTTTAACAGCTCCTAATAGATACAAGACTATTTGTATTTCGTGCGACAGAGATAACGCTCTACGAAGCCGAAATTAGCCGATTGTCTCTTTCGTCGATGTGCATTATTTATCGCCGGGTACTGTAGATAATTCGCACCTTTAAAACTTTTGTTTTAAACTTGCGAATACGAGTATCTGCCTCTTGCATACTTATGTGCATCTGTTTGTACAATATTGTTCAAGAGTAAAGCCCTACACGCCTGTACAATAACTTACAACACACAACGCGCCGCGCCCGCCGCCAGGCCGCGACGCTTGGGCGGGGCCGACCTCAAGCGAACTTACTCTATACTCATATTTATAATCCTATGGAGATTGTCACATGGTCAGAACTTAAAGAAATACGGTTTATTGCTAGTGTTATAGTAATGTCAAAGTTGAAACTATCTGGAGTGAGTCTGCTTCGAAATGTTGCTTCGTCTAACGAACAAACGAATTCTGACCCCGGCTTCCATGATCCCAATAGGACCCATGGCCTCAGAAGGACCCATGACCCCTGTAGGAGCCATGAATCCTGTCGGACACATGACCACTGTCGGACACATTGCCTCTGCCGGACGCAAGGCCCCTGCAGGTTCATGGCCCTGTCGGATACATGGTCCTGTCGGGCACATGACCTTAAGGACACTTGGCCCCTGTCGGGCACATAGCCCCAGTAGGAATAGATCTTATGTTGTAGTTGGGGAATTGAGCGCTACTCCACGCTCTGTTATTCCATATAAAGTAATATGCGTTAATATAGCCACCTGGTTTAACATTGACAAGAAGACAGATATGTATATACATAAGTAAAACCAGGCACACTTATCGCGCTGACCATGTCACGGTCTCCTGACAATGATTTTACATCAACGATAGAATGGTTCTTTCACGACGATGACTATGGTTTGTGACTCGCGGCGATGGAAGAGAGCCTTCACAGCAGGACTGAGGTAGGGGGAGAACGATGGTATTGTTTTTGTTTATTTACATACTAGCTGACCCGACAGACTTCATACTGCCGACTTTTTTTTTAGTTTTTCGACTTTTTCTCCCCTTTTAAACCTTCCCTACATAAATCCGTCCAGCCGTTCTCGAGTTTTAGTGAGACTAACGAACAGCAATTGATTTTTATATATATAGATTCACCTTGTTGGTTATAAATATCAGTGTGATTATCGAGAGCCCTGAAATTAGGCTGCTGGAAAAGTCGTATGCTTATTTCTATGAGTGGACAAATGCATATTGTCGTTAACACATCGTAAAATTGACCATTTCATGTTAGATAGTTTTGAAAAGACCACTTCATAAAGTAATCAATTTTATGATACGGCTACGACACAAACAATTTACCTATCTAACAAATAACTGCGTATTGTGCACCCACTAACATATATTTTAAGCTCCTGTTGTACTAACCACTATGGATCATGTAATCTGACTTATAAATAAATATATGTTTTGTCCTCAGTCCCGCCGCAAAGTACTCAGATGTGAAGTAAAGCTATGCTAGCAGCGATAGAAGCACAGATATATCATACAGCGCTCGTCCGTTTGTCAGACACTACGCGAAGCGGGTGTCAGACAAATATACCACGATCTACTTTGTACTATTTTATTTAATAGAGGTTTATGTATACTTTCCACTCAAAGGAGCATATTTTGCAATGTCAGACATTCATTTGTTATTTTATTTACTGTTGATATACTCGCGCTTGACCACTATCTCACCTGATGGTAAGCGATGATGTGGTCGACGATGGAGCACGCTTATTATTGAATATTGAACTTTATTTCAACTGTGTGAAGGTTCAAAATAACTTGCAACTATTTCTACGAAAATGTGTCTTGATTTTTCGCCTTATAGAGGTAACATTAAGATTTATTTTTTGAAGAATAAGATTATTCACAGTGAGTTATGAAGATATGATATCCGCCTCCGGTTAGACCGGAAGCCGAGTTAACTGGCTGAGAGTGGTAGGAGTATGTACAGTGATGTCAGTTGATGTGTAGTTAAATACTTAACCGAACAGTTAGTAGCGATAGTAAGTTAATATGAGGTTTGTCTCACCGAGATCACGCAGTTATGAATCTACTATGACGATGTAATTTTAAAGAATTTAAATCAGACATTTTGATTCATAAATAGATATTACTGTGATTTTTTTTGTCGTCACAATCTGTTAAACTCTAGAAAATCTAGGAAACAGAAAGTTTTAGTTGGAAAATTATCCTATGACGTCTCATGTTCTTGGTAAGACTTTTTCTAACCAAAACCGGAGTGGGTTTTAGTCAGCAAAAGTCTGACACCGCAAGTTTGTTCATTTTCGCATTGCGTTCCAGGGCCCTGGGTTTTCTTATCAGAAGCGAACCCATGGCCCGCTGGGGCCATGCCTGCCGCGCCTAAGCCCACTGGGGCCTTCGACTTTGCAAAATCCCTACGGTTTGCTGAAATTTCCTTGAGGTGCGCCGTCGGCGACTTGGACTCGGTCCGAACGTTTACCTGACGCGGACGGTCGAACGACGAGCTACCGATTGCGCGCCGTCTGTACGCTCACGCCTACGATCTAAGAAACAGCTGATCTTCCTATTTGGGTTTTTGTAAATTGTGTATATGTAATTTGTGTTTGAAACAAAATGCCTTGAAAATTATAGGACGGTGCTACGTATCTCGGTGAGACAAATCTATAGCCTCTAGGTAAATAAGATCATACAATTTAGTTTACAAAATAATTATAATAAGACAACCATTACTTTTTACAAAACATACCAAATCATAGAAAAACTCGAAACAAACTCTAACACATACTATCGTCAGTGGAGAGGTAAAATTGCTTAACGACCATTTTGATTAGCTTAGCATTATCTGGCTTTGTAATGTTCCCACTGTTGGGACTCAGGCCTCCTCTCTAGGAGAGGGAATGGGCTGTAATCCACCACGCGGGCCCAGTGCGGGTTGGTGGATGTCACATATCTTCGACATTTTGGTTCTAGAACATGCCGATTTCCTCACGATGTTTTCCTTCATCGTCCATTTTGCATTTTGATTATTTTTTTATTGTTTTTTACAATAAAAGACATTTCTCGTCTCCTAAGCGGAGTATAAAGATGAAAAAGCAAATGTATTCGTGAAAATAAATGATATAATATATATTTCTTTTCCATTATGTATAGACTCGCATCTAACCACTATCTCACCTGATGGTAAGTGATGATGTGGTCGAGGATAGAGCACGTTTGCCTAGAAGTAACCCAGGGTTTCTCAAAGTGGGGTACGCGAACCCTTAGGGGTTCGTCTTTTGATGGTAGGGGGTTCGCGACACGATTTTCATATACTACTGGATAGCTGACAGGCACGTGTGACATGTGGCGCTTATGTGAGACGTGGTTTTTACACCTGGATATGACAATACCAAATGTAGAAATCTACTAGATGTTAATATTGTGCCATTTTCATACTAACATATTTATTTGGCACACTATAATAAATAAAATAAAAAATTATATCTTATACAACTCCATTTTATAATTATATTTTTTGGGAAGGGGTAGTTTATGCAGCCGAGTATGTAGTCGTTTCGGAACCTTAGAAGGGGTACGTGAAGCCAGAAGTTTGAGAAGTCCTGAAGTAACCTATTCACTCTCGACTTAAAGACCCCTAGGTTGTAGCTATCAGGAAACACAGATTCTTTTCTAACTTAATTCATGAATCCTCGACCGGTCCTATGAGACCGCGCTGTTATTGTTTTACTATTGTGTCTCGTTTTGCGGGTATGTGATAGGGTAATTCCGATCTAAGTGGCGTTTAAGCGATTTTACCTTTCCACTATTGACATTCCCAAAACATCAATTAAATTTTTAATTATAATCAATATTCACAAAAATCTAGCTTTATTAAACAAACATTTTAATATAAAATATAATATTCGAGATTAAGGAACAGTGATGACGGTATATGAGACATTTTTAACATCAATTCTTGCTGAGATGTTAACGAGACTTGCATTTAAACGTTTTCTTAGGGTTCGAGACGCGACGCGACGCAGCATGCACATTTTAATAGAGTGACTCAAAATAGAACTTTATTTACTACACGAAAAGATACACATTTCATTGTGAGAATTTAGAATACGTTGCTTCATGCAGCGATGCGTCTCGCGGCGGCGCGCGGCGCAGCGCGAAGTCACTAGCATCTTTTTTTTTTGAAGTTATATAAACTGGTGCTTGACTGCGATCCCACCTGATGGTAAGCAGTGATGCAATCTTAGATGGCCCCTCAGGCACTAGTTTATTAAGATCTTCCTGCATCGTTGCGTCGCGTCGCGTCTCGGTGTGAACTGACCCTTAGTGTGAGAACTGTCCCCCTGGTGTTATCCAATAACTGCGCTGTGTTAGTGTGTGTGTGATGGTGTGTGTGTGTGTGTGTAGACGGTAGAGTCACGTGCTACAGTTAGTCGACAATATAACTAATGCTAAGTACGAGTCTAGTATAGTATGGCGTGTCGCTTCTAGAAGACACATTGGACGTACGGACAGATAGGAAAGACGAATAATATTACAATTTAATAGTAGGGTCGACTGGTACAAAATGCCTAAGCATTAAGTCCACTTATTTACAGGGTTGCATTTTCTTTGGCCCTCCCTCCCTTTTTCTCTCTCTCTCTCTCCTTCCATTTGCCTTACCATGGCGTGTTAAAATGTCAATCGTTCGAGCGAGAAAGAGATAGATGGAGTTATACACCGCATATAGCTCCATGCTTTACAGTACAGTTTTGGTCGTCAAATTTTGGGTGTCATATTGAATCGCGACTGTAATGACAGATATTTTTTTTAAACGATCTATATACTAGTGTTAAACTGCGATCCCGTCTGATAGTAAGCAGTGATGCAATCGTTGATGGTGAGGCCTACTAGTTTATTAATATCATATATTCATAAAAAAACAGGCATTACTGTCTCAACAATATTTATCGTCTTTCCAAGCTGACTGTACAGTACACGACCGAGAATATGGCACGTCGGGTATTACACGAAGATCTCTCTGTATCACTCAAGTCCGATGTGTGATATGACCACGTGTGTCGATCATTAGAAAAGCGACGTTATTCCGACGTCATAGAGTAGCTTATGGTTTGCACGTCCGTTTTTCTCTTTGTACCAGTCGAAATAGAGCTAAAATCCGACACGCGATGAGAAACTGTGTGTCAATTATTGGAATAGCTCGGTTATTGCGACGGTATAGAGTAGTGTATGGCTTGCACGTGCGATCTTCTCTCTCACATGTGTCGATCATTGTAAAAGCGACGTTATTGCGACGGTATAGAGTAGCTTATGGCTTGCACGTGCTGTCTTCTGTCTATATCACTCAAACATTTGTGTCGATCATGGGAATAGCGACGCTATTGCGACGGTATAGAGTAGTGTATGGCTTGCACGTGCGATCTTCTCTCTCACATGTGTCGATCATTGTAAAAGCGACGTTATTGCGACGGTATAGAGTAGCTTATGGCTTGCACGTGCTGTCTTCTGTCTATATCACTCAAACATTTGTGTCGATCATGGGAATAGCGACGCTATTGCGACGGTATAGAGTAGTGTATGGCTTGCACGTGCGATCTTCTCTCTCACATGTGTCGATCATTGTAAAAGCGACGTTATTGCGACGGTATAGAGTAGCTTATGGCTTGCACGTGCTGTCTTCTGTCTATATCACTCAAACATTTGTGTCGATCATGGGAATAGCGACGCTATTGCGACGGTATAGAGTAGTGTATGGCTTGCACGTGCGATCTTCTCTCTCACATGTGTCGATCATTGTAAAAGCGACGTTATTGCGACGGTATAGAGTAGCTTATGGCTTGCACGTGCTGTCTTCTGTCTATATCACTCAAACATTTGTGTCGATCATGGGAATAGCGACGCTATTGCGACGGTATAGAGTAGTGTATGGCTTGCACGTGCGATCTTCTCTCTCACATGTGTCGATCATTGTAAAAGCGACGTTATTGCGACGGTATAGAGTAGCTTATGGCTTGCACGTGCTGTCTTCTGTCTATATCACTCAAACATTTGTGTCGATCATGGGAATAGCGACGCTATTGCGACGGTATAGAGTAGTGTATGGCTTGCACGTGCGATCTTCTCTCTCACATGTGTCGATCATTGTAAAAGCGACGTTATTGCGACGGTATAGAGTAGCTTATGGCTTGCACGTGCTGTCTTCTGTCTATATCACTCAAACATTTGTGTCGATCATGGGAATAGCGACGCTATTGCGACGGTATAGAGTAGTGTATGGCTTGCACGTGCGATCTTCTCTCTCACATGTGTCGATCATTGTAAAAGCGACGTTATTGCGACGGTATAGAGTAGCTTATGGCTTGCACGTGCTGTCTTCTGTCTATATCACTCAAACATTTGTGTCGATCATGGGAATAGCGACGCTATTGCGACGGTATAGAGTAGTGTATGGCTTGCACGTGGTGCACGTTCACAGGTCGGTCTCGGAGGCGCGCGCGTCCAGCCAGTGTCGCGGCCGCGCGCGGCGACGACGAGATGATGAGCTCTGCAACATAACATAACATATTATTATAAGTGAAGCTTACTTAAATATAATTAGCATTAGTAGTATCGGCCTTGTAATGTTCGCACTGTTGGGACTCAGGCCTCCTCTCTAAGAGAGGAAATGGGCTGTAATCCACCGCGCGGGCCCAGTGCGGGTTGGTGGATGTCACATGTCTTCGAATTTTTGGTTCTAGGACATGCCGGTTTCCTCACGATGTTTTCCTTCACCGTTTTGAGAGCACAAGAAGCAGTGTCCTTAAGTCGCGGATAACATGTTGAATTACCGAAACAAAGGTTGCTAAGTTTGAATCCCATAGGCTTCGACCCTACTGAGCCATGGAATAAAACAGTCACGGGTAAACGAAAATTACTAAGTTTAATTCCCGAACGTTAGAGAGGGATGTACTATTGAGCATGGACAGGGAATAAATTAAAACTATGTTTTAAGTCATTAGTCTAGTGATGGTGGTCACCTTGTGTTCGTTGTTGTTGTTGTTGTTGAGCGTGGCGTGCGCGAGCGCGTCCTGCACGGCCACGGCGGCCTCCATCTCCGCCGCGCTGCAGCCGCCGCCGCGCGCGCCCAGCTCCGACTCGTCGATGTCTGGGAAATTATATCACAGCACTGTATTATTATTGAACCTCACAAAGTTTACTAACACGAAAATAACATTTTTTTTTAAATGTTGAAAAAAGTAATTTGTTGAAAACCGTTGTTTGTTGAAAAACGTGACCAACGCGTATCGGTATTATCGGGGGCACGTAACTTGGCAAGAGTCTTTACTTGCGCAGAAATCGTTTTTTAGATCTATTTGGTGTTCAAGCAGGACGCGGGCTATGAGGTAGCGATTGGTGCAGTATTATAATAGTAGTCTATGATTGGTGCGTTAGTCAACTTTTGCTTCCGCACTGCGTTACGTCCCGTTCGCTCATTCGCTTATTTATGCCCTAAATTACCCCAACTACGTCAAAATGTTGGCAAGTTATTTGCCGCTTATTATAACAGGTGGAGAACTGACCGTGGTAGGAGAAGAGCTTGGGCGCGGGCTGCGTGTCGCGCAGCGCCACCGTCTCCGCCTTGAGGCGCGCCGCGTGCGCGCGCAGACGCGCCTCGCACTCGGGGCTCCAGCGCTCGCACGGAGACCTACGTACAGATACATGGCTTGTTGAAAAACACCATCACAAATGTACCGGGTGTGTCAGACATCGACGCACAAACGAGTACCATGGATCCAGTATATGATTCTGAATCCCTGTGTAGAATTTTTGGTCGGCTGTTTCCTATCGTGGCTAGATAATAACTTCCGCACAGGTCGATCTTCAAGGTTAAGCAACGCTTGCCTAGGTCGGTCTGTGGATGGGTCACCATCTTAACATAACGAGTTTCCTCCGTGCCTCGGAAAGCACGTTAAGCCGTTGGTCCCGGCTGTCATTTGTAGATCTTTGGCAGCCGTTACGGATAGTCAGAAGCCAGTAAATCTGACTCCAGTCTTGCCATGAAGTACCGTGTTACCCCAGTTAATGGGTTGTGGAGGTCTGGTAGGCAGCCGCTCCTCGTAAAATACTGGTATTCAGCTAAATCCGGCTTGACTGGTAGCCGACCCCAATATAGTTGTGAAAAGGCTAGGCAGATGATGATGTTTCCTAATTTTTTCAACAAAAATCTGTTTTTTTTTTTAATTAAATCTGTATAAAACCGTTATTCTAATCAACCCAGATGTCATTTTTAAAGAAAAAAATAATAATTTAATTACTTATTTATTAAAAAATAATTTAATTAATCAAAAAATCATCGCGGTTGATAAAATCGTTCATCTAAATCAACCCGACCGACATTTTTAATTTAAAAAGTAATTTATTACTTATTTGTCTCTAAAAATGTTTCAATAACGATTTTACACAGTTAAAATTAAAAAAGCAATTATAATCATAATTATTTTTTTATCAAAAAAATGGCGACGAAAAATTCCACCACTGTGGTTCCAGCATCATGTACTGTATCCGTAGTATTCGTTTGTGCGTCGCTGTCTGACACAGCCTGTATTGGTTTACACCTCTTTCTTAAAATATAGCAATATTTATTTATTTAAACAGTTATACATACACACAAAATATTAAATAAGAATGATACTGAAAAATAAGTACAAAGATGATGCTTATTTCTAAAGAAATCTCTTCCAGTATAGCTGCGAAAGAAGAATTAGAAAATAAGAGATGTAGACACCGTGTGTAACAGTTAAAGGAAAATAAATATAATTATGCAAAATAGCCATTGTAAAACTAATCTTAAGCTCCTAATAAAAAACTGCTTTCCCAATCCCAGCGAGAAGAACCCTGTGTCCCAACAGTGGGAAGCCGATAATGCTAAAGTAAAATGAAGTAATATTACATGCAAATAAATATACAATACAACACGACAGGTTCACGCAGTCTGCAGTTGTATAATACACTAAATAAGTGGGACGTGCAAGCAATGCAAGTAAATAAGCCTGTATTTTCATCTTTGAGGTGAAAATACACGACACACAAAGCGGGCACATCGTCCGCGCAGAGCTCTTCATCATTGTGATGATGTCCTGTACACTTCAATGGCCACCATCCCTCCGTTGGGACTGCATCTGGTCAACTTTGCCCAGCGTTTGGCACTACTTACCTCCTTCTCGTTGTAAATGTACTTGCAGATCTGCAGGATGCTGACTTCGTTCATCTAGTCAATGGCATGTTTGATGAATGTCGACACCTCGTTGGCTATGAGTGGTTACCTCATGTATCCGGTTCGAAGGACCACTTGTATGTATGGCTCAGAGGTAGCTGAGTGGTAATCTCATGTATCCGGCTCGAAGCATCACTTTCATATATGGCTCAGAAGTAGCTGAGTGGTTACCACATGTATCCGGCTCGAATGACCAGTTTTATGTAAGGCTCGGAGGTAGCTGAGTGGTTACCTCATGTATCCGGCTCGAAGGACTAGTTTTATGTACGGCTCAGAGGTAGCTGAGTGGTTTACTTATGTATCCGGTTCGATGGACTTTTTTTATGTATGGCTCAGAGATATCCGAGTGGTTTATGCCTTATGTATCCGGCTCGAAGGATCGAAGGATCACTGTTACGGATGGTTCAGAGATATTTGAGAGGTGGCCTCATATATGCAGCTCGAAGGACCGCTGCCAGGGTCCCTACGTTTGCAGGGTCTGGTCCTGCCGCTCGGCGTCCAGGCGCGCCACCTGCCCTGCTGCCATACACTGCACATGCTACTGACGTGTGCTGCTGCTGCTGCAGCCAGGGCCCGGGCGACAGCAGCGGCTGCCCCGCGGCGGCGCCGGCGCGCTCGGCGTCCAGGCGCGCCACCTGCCCTGCTGCCATACACTGCACATGCTACTGCCGCTCGGCGTCCAGACCGCGCCAGTAGTCGCGCCGCCACCTGCCCTGCTGCCACACACTGCACATGCTACTGACGTGTGCTGCTGCTGCTGCAGCCAGGGCCCGGGCGACAGCAGCGGCTGCCCCGCGGCGGCGCCGGCGCGCTCGGCGTCCAGGCGCGCCACCTGCCCTGCTGCCATACACTGCACATGCTACTGCCGCTCGGCGTCCAGACCGCGCCAGTAGTCGCGCCGCCACCTGCCCTGCTGCCACACACTGCACATGCTACTGACGTGTGCTGCTGCTGCTGCAGCCAGGGCCCGGGCGACAGCAGCGGCTGCCCCGCGGCGGCGCCGGCGCGCTCGGCGTCCAGGCGCGCCACCTGCCCTGCTGCCATACACTGCACATGCTACTGCCGCTCGGCGTCCAGACCGCGCCAGTAGTCGCGCCGCCACCTGCCCTGCTGCCACACACTGCACATGCTACTGACGTGTGCTGCTGCTGCTGCAGCCAGGGCCCGGGCGACAGCAGCGGCTGCCCCGCGGCGGCGCCGGCGCGCTCGGCGTCCAGGCGCGCCACCTGCCCTGCTGCCATACACTGCACATGCTACTGCCGCTCGGCGTCCAGACCGCGCCAGTAGTCGCGCCGCCACCTGCCCTGCTGCCACACACTGCACATGCTACTGACGTGTGCTGCTGCTGCTGCAGCCAGGGCCCGGGCGACAGCAGCGGCTGCCCCGCGGCGGCGCCGGCGCGCTCGGCGTCCAGGCGCGCCAACAGCCTCGCCGCCACCTGCTCGGTCGCCAGCCGCTGTAGAGCAACAACACACAGCCTCAGTACCACATCACTCACTACGGATGTTGTGTCAGGTCCAGACATTGTCTCACCTCGTCCGTGTGATGCGCGGCGGTCTCGGCCAGCGCCAGCAGCACGTCGTAGGTCTCGAGCGCGCGGTCGGCGGCGCGCAGCGCGCAGCACAGCGACACGGACGTGGACTCCTGCACGGCGCAGGCGCAGTACAGGCGGTGCGCGGTGTCGGCGGCGCGCGCCAGTGCACACTGCAGCACGCGCCGCTCGGCTCGCAGCCGCGCGCACCGCGCTGCCCACGAGCAGCCGCCTGGGGGTGTTAGCATCAACTTCATGCGTTGCAGTAGAACGTTTTCTCATTCAAGAGAACAAAGTATGAAGTATTCCTGTCCCGGCAGCCAAACTATTCCCTATTGGATTGTGATTTTGTCACTACCATCCAAAATACCTATTGAAGCCGAAAACCTATTGAAACAGGAATGTTTCAAAAATACATATATTTATTCACTGACAACTCGTTTATCAAGCTCGTTTCCGTACTATTGACCTACCGACACTTCCGTACTATTGACTTACAGACACTTCCGTACTATTGACTTACAGACACTTGCGTACTATTGACTTACAGACACTTGCGTACTATTGACTAGCAGACACTTCCGTACTATTGACTTAACAACACTTCCGTACTATTGACTTAACAACACTTCCGTACTACTGACTTAACAACACTTCCGTACTATTGACTTAACAACACTTCCGTACTACTGACTTAACAACACTTCCGTACTATTGACTTAACAACACTTCCGTACTATTGACTTAACAACACTTCCGTACTACTGACTTAACAACACTTCCGTACTATTGACTTAACAACACTTCCGTACTACTGACTTAACAACACTTCCGTACTATTGACTTAACAACACTTCCGTACTATTGACTAGCAGACACTTCCGTACTATTGACTTAACAACACTTCCGTACTATTGACTAGCAGACACTTCCGTACTATTGACTTCACCGACATACTGATGTTCCAACGTCCAGTGATAAGCTAATGAAACATACGTTTTTTTTTACTATACTTAAGCTCGCGTTTGACCACTATCTCACCTGACGGTAAGCGATGATGTGGCCGACGATGGAGCACGCTTTCTAAAAGTAACCTATTCACTCTTGACTTAAAGACCCCCAGGTTGTAGCTAGTAAAGGGACTGAAGAAGTATGCGATACATGGTGTCAAGTCCCGCAAACCTAATGACGAGAGAATATACTTCCAACAGTTGATATTGTGTCTGGTCCGGGGAAATGCCCACACTGCACCAAATTATACTAAATTTCAGCAGCTGATTTTATCTGACAGTTTTCAGATTCATACAATGTAGCTTTTTTTAATAATAATAATATTAATAATATTCTACAACTTTTACACAACGCCATCTGGTCCCAAGCTAAGCAGAGCTTGTGTTATGGGTACTAGACAACTGATAAACAAACTTATATATATTTCTAAATACATACATATATTATAGATAAATTACATCCAGACACAGAACAAATGATCGTGCTCATCACACAAACATTTGTCCTGGGTGGGAATCGAACCCACGACCTCCAGCATAGCAGTCAGGGTCGCTAACCACTAGACCAACAGGCAAGTCAAAGCTATCTATCCTTTTCTCTCATCTTAAGGGGGATATTCCAGGTTGGCCCGCGAAATTCAAATTTTCTTACGTTTTTTGCAATTTGGAAGCCAATGGTAAGTTGTATGAAGTTAAAAATACTTAAGCGGCTGTGAAACGCAACTAGTTACATAATTATAAACATAAAAATGATCAATAGAAGCCTCCAAGCTCACCTAAGTGCAGGAACGATTTTTTCGAGGTCAAAAACGTTCCTGCAGTTAAATGAGCTTGGAGGCTTGTATTGATGACTTTTATGGTTATAATTATGTAACTATTTACGTTTTACAGTCGCTAAAGTATTTTTAACTTCATACAACCTACCACTGGCTTGCAAATTGCAA